>CM038682.1:588516679-588602528 GCA_021605205.1 Aegilops longissima
AACCCCATTCTTGCAATTGCTCAGGATACCCTCTTTTAGCTGCTAGGTCTATTTCTTAGTTCAAGATCCCTCTTACTAACTGGAATAAAAGAATTAGTAGATCTGTTCCGCCAAAATGGGAATGGGCGCTAGGGTTATGAACTTATAATCATGGAATCGACTCGATCATCAGATTATAAGTTCATTCCATCCGAACCAGACCGTGCCATTCTTATTATGAGAAGGGGTCATTCGAGCCTATGGAAATAGGATACTGCTTACATAGAAATCCCTCGTCCTTACATTCTATTTAGGATTAGGAATAGGTGTAATCAGACCTGCTTTTGACATATCTATCCTATTCTTATTTGGGTACCATATGCACCTCTTTGGGCTTCTATTGAATCAATAAATTGGATTGTACATCTTTCATCTTTTGATTTTGATATCGATTTTGATACATATAAGGTGTCCTACGGATAATGCAAATCGAAGCTATTTGATGTCTGACTCAGGCCTATATGACCGATCGATCGAAATACTCCAAGACTCCACCTTTGTCATATATTCCATATATCACATTAGATAGATATCAAATTCATGGAATACGATTCACTTTCAAGATGCCTTGATGGTGAAATGGTAGACACGCGTGACTCAAAATCTCGTGCTGAAGAGCGTGGAGCTTCGAGTCCTCTTTAAGGCATAATATGAAGAATGCTCATTCAATGAGCATTCCCCGTAGAAGTATTCCGGAAATCTGGGCCTGGCGCTCTCCTCTATCTTCTAAGGTCCTTAACCATCTCCCTGAGAAAAGTAGACAGTAAAAGCCAAAATGGACTAAATATAAGGAATCAAATGCTGGAGAATTCATTTCTAATAGATACTCGAATGAAAAAATTCGATACCATAGTCCCCGCTACTCTCCTCATAGGATACTTATCAAAAGCTCAATTTTGTCTTTGGATCGGGCATCCTATTAGTAAACCCATTTGGACAGATTTATCGATTGGGATATTCTTGATCGATTTGGTCGGATATGTAGAAATCTTTTCATTATCATAGTGGATCTTGAAAAAGCGGACTTTGTATCGACTAAAGTATATACTTGACTTTCATGCGCTAGAACTTTAGCTCGTAAACATAAAAGCACGGTACGAACTTTTATACAACGATTGGGTTCGGCATTTTTAGAAGAATTTTTTATGGAAGAAGAGCAAGTTTTTTCTTTGATGTTCACCAAAACAACTCTTTTTTCTTTCTGTGGATCACACACTGAGCGTATTTGGTATTTTGATATTATACGTATCAATGACCTGGTCAACCCTCTTAATTAATCATTAGACGAAATTAAGAAACAGGAAAGGGTTGATAAATGATCAAGAAAAACCTTTTCTATTTTTCATTCTGAAATGTTCTTGTTATTATAATAAAGAGTAGGTGAATCAACTTACTAATTAAAAAAATTAGTAGAACTTCCTCTTTGGAATAGAAATTGGCTATTTCTACATAGGGAAAGTCGTGTGCAATGAAAAATGCAAGCACGATTTGGGGAGGGATTTTTCTCTATTGTAACAAGGAAGAATTATCTACTCCGTCCGACTAGTTCCGGTTCGAGTCCCGGCAACCCATATAGAAAAGACCCATCAAAGTTTTTAACTTTGACTCACTTCATTTACAAATACAAAATTATTGGTTTGGTTAATTTAGTTATATGGATAGCTAATCTTTGGGCTGACTTGGTTGACATTGGTATATAGTCTATGTTATACTGTTAAATAACAAGCCTTCTATTATCTATATTCTAGTTAATACGTGTGTTTGGGAGTCCTTGCAATTTGAATAAACCAAGATCTTACCATGACTGCAATTTTAGAGAGACGCAAAAGTACAAGCCTGTGGGGTCGCTTCTGCAACTGGATAACTAGCATTGAAAATCGTCTTTAAGACTCTCAAAATAATCTAAGTGAAGCATGAGAGTTCATCTATTTCTTTAAAATAAAACCACCACCGTGCTCTAAAAGATATAAGTGAAGCACTAGAGCGAACAACAAACTACTCCGAAAGATATAAGTGAAGATCAATGAGTAGTCGGATAATTACGCAACTATGTGAAGACTCTCTAACATTTAAGAATTTCAGATCTTGATACTTTATTCAAACAGCAAGCAAGGCTAAAGAAAATGACACTGCAAGGATATCACAACTCATGTGAAGAAGCAAAAACTTAGGCTTAACCGATACTAACCGATAGTTGTTGAAGAAGAAAGGTGGGATGCCTACCGGGGCATCCCCAAGCTTAGATGCTTGAGACTTCTTGAAATATTATCTTGGGGTGCCTTGGGCATCCCCAAGCTTGAACTTTTGTGTCTCCTTAATTCCTCTCATATCATGGTTTCTCTTTTTATCAAAAGCTTCATTCACAACAAACTCAACAAGAACTCGTGAGATAGGTTAGTATAAACCAATGCAAAACCTTATAATTTCCTACTGTAACAAATCACTAAAATTATTATTAAACATTGCATACTAAATGCCTCTGCATATTTAATACTCCTATCCTCAAATAGAATCATTAAATAAGCAAACATATGCAAACAATGCAAACATAACAGCAATCTGCCAAAACAGTATAGTCTGTGAAGAATGCAATAGTATCAATACTTCCCTAACTCCAAAAATTATGAACTAAAATTCCCACTGTAATAAATTTATCAGAGCTCAATATTCAAAAAGATTCAACATTATACCACTCTATGACTTTCCTAGGGAATTTTTGCAACATCGGTAAACTTTCTGTTTTCAGACAGCAATATGTATACTAGCAAAATAAGCATGGCAAAGGCTATCCTTGACTTTTTATTGAAACCAAAGATGCAAAACATTATTATAAATAACAGAAAGCAAAAACTAAAAAGATAAAATGACATGATGCTC
Source organism: Aegilops longissima (assembly GCA_021605205.1). Classification (NCBI taxonomy): domain Eukaryota; kingdom Viridiplantae; phylum Streptophyta; class Magnoliopsida; order Poales; family Poaceae; genus Aegilops; species Aegilops longissima. Next base: position 588,519,596 of record CM038682.1, read on the forward strand.
CAAGCAAAACACATATCATGTGGTGAATAAAAATATAGCTCCAAGTAAAGTTACCGATGAACGAAGACGAAAGAGGGGATGCCTTCCGGGGCATCCCCAAGCTTAGGCTCTTGGTTATCCTTGAATATTACCTTGGGGTGCCTTGGGCATCCCCAAGCTTAGGCTCTTGCCACTCCTTATTCCATAGTCCATCGAATCTTTACCCAAAACTTGAAAACTTCACAACACAAAACTTAACAGAAAATCTCGTGAGCTCCGTTAGCGAAAGAAAACAAAACACCACTTCAAGGTACTGTAATGAACTCATTATTTATTTATATTGGTGTTAAACCTACTGTATTCCAACTTCTTTATGGTTTATAAACTATTTTACTAGCCATATATTCATCAAAATAAGCAAACAACACACGAAAAACAGAATCTGTCAAAAACAGAACAGTCTGTAGTAATCTATAACTAACGCAAACTTCTGGAACTCCAAAAATTCTAAAATAAATTGGTGGACCTGAGGAATTTGTCTAGTAATCATCTGCAAAAATAATCAACTAAATATAATTCTCCAGTAAAAAGTTCTAGCTAATCTCGTGAGCGCTAAAGTTTCTGTTTTTTACAGCATGATCATAAAGACTTCACCCAAGTCTTCCCAAAGGTTCTACTTGGCACAAACACTAATTAAAACATAAAACCACATATAAACAGAAGCTAGATGGATTATTTATTACTAAACAGAACCAAAAAGCAAGAAACTAAAATAAAATTGGGTTGCCTCCCAACAAGCGCTATCGTTTAACGCCCCTAGCTAGGCATTATGATTTCAATGATGCCCACATAAAAGATAAGAATTGAAACATAAAGAGAGCATCATGAAGAATATGACTAGCACATTTAAGTCTAACCCACTTCCTATGCATAGGTATTTTTTGAGCAAACAACTTATGGGAACAATAATCAACAAGCATAGGAAGGCAAAACAAGCATAACTTCAAAAATTGAAGCACATAGAGAGGAAACTTGACATTATTGCAACTCCTACAAGCATATGTTCCTCCCTCATAATAATTTTCAGTAGCATCATGAATGAATTTGACAATATAGCCAGCACCTAAAGCATTCTTTTCATGATCTACTTGTATAGAAATTTTATTACTCTCCACATAAGCAAAATTCTTCTTATGAACAATAGTGGGAGCAAACTCAACAAAATAACTATCATGTGATTGAAAATTAAGATCAAGATGACAAGTTTCATGGTTATCATTATTATTTAAAGCATACGTGTCATCACAATAATCATCATAGATAGGAGGCATGCTTTCATCATAGTACATCTGCTCATCAAAGCTTGGGGGACACAAAATATCATCTTCATCAAACATAGCTTCCCCAAGCTTGTGGCTTTGCATACCATTAGCATCATGGGTATTCAAGGAATTCATACTAACAACATTCCAATCATGCTCATCATTCAAATATTTAGTGCCAAACATTTTAATGCATTCTTCTTCTAACACTTTGGCACAATTTTCCTTTCCATCATACTCACGAAAGATATTAAAAAGATGAAGCGTATGAGACAAACTTAACTCCATTTTTTTGTAATTTTCTTTTATAAACTAAACTAGTGATAAAACAAGAAACAAAAAGATACGATTGAAAGATCTAAAGATATACCTTCACTTACCTAGCCTCCCCGGCAACGGCGCCAGAAAAGAGCTTGATGTCTACTACACAACCTTCTTCTTGTAGACGTTGTTGGGCCTGCAAGTGCACAAGTTTGTAGGACAGTAGCAAATTTCCCTCAAGTGGATGACCTAAGGTTTATCAATCCGTAGGAGGCGTAGGATGAAGACGGTCTCTCTCAAACAGCCCTGCAACCAAATAACAAAGAGTCTCTTGTGTCCCCAACACACCCAATACAATGGTAATTTGTATAGGTGCACTAGCTCGGCGAAGAGATGGTGATACAAGTGCAATATGGATGGTAGATAAAGGTATTTGTAATCTGAAAATATAAAAACAGCAAGGTAACAAGTGGTAAAAGTGAGCGTAAACGGTATTGCAATGATAGGAAACAAGGCCTAGGGTTCATACTTTCACTAGTGCAAGTTCTCTCAACAATAATAACATAATTGGATCATATAACTATCCCTCAACACGCAACAAAGAGTCACTCCAAAGTCACTAATAGCGGAGAACAGACGAAGAGATTATGGTAGGGTACGAAACCACCTCAAAGTTATTCTTTCCAATCAATCCGTTGGGCTATTCCTATAAGTGTCACAAACAGCCCTAGAGTTCGTACTAGAATAACACCTTAAGACACAAATCAACCAAAACCCTAATGTCACCTAGATACTCCAATGTCACCTCAAGTATCCGTGGGCATGATTATACAATATGCATCACACAATCTCAATTCATCTATTCAACCAACACATAGAACCTCAAAGAGTGCCCCAAAGTTTCTACCAGAGAATCACGACGAAAACGTGTGCCAACCCCTATGCATAGGTTCATGGGCGGAACCATAAGTTGATCACCAAAACATACATCAAGTGAATCACGTGATATCCCATTGTCACCACAGATACGCACGACAAGACATACATCAAGTGTTCTCAAATCTTTAAAGACTCAATCCGATAAGATTACTTGAAGGGGAAAACTCAAACCATTACAAGAGAGTAGAGGGGAGAAGAAACATAAGATCCAACTATAATAGCAAAGCTCGCGATACATCAAGATCGTGCAAGAACACGAGAGAGAGAGAGAGAGAGAGAGAGAGAGAGAGAGAGAGAGAGAGAGAGATCAAACACATAGCTACTGGTACATACCCTCAGCCCCGAGGGTGAACTACTCCCTCCTCGTCATGGAGAGCGCCAGGATGATGAAGATGGCCACCGGTGAGGGTTCCCCCCTCCGGCAGGGTGCCGGAACAGGGTACCGATTGGTTTTAAGTGGCTCTGGAGGCTTGCGGTGGCGAAACTCTTGATCTAGTCTCTCTTCTGGAACTTCTAGGATACGTGGGTATATATGGGTGAAAGGAGTACGTCGGTGGACCGAAGGGGGGGCCACGAGGCAGGGGGCGCCCCCCACCCTATTGGGCACCTCCCTTCTTCCCTGACGTGCACTCCAAGCCCATCCGGTAGGTTTCCTTCCAACAATAACTTCTCCAGTTGATTTCGTTCCGTTTCGACTTCGTTTGATATTCCTTTTCTTCGAAACACTGAAATAGGCATAAAACAGCAAATCTGGGCTGGGCCTCCGGTTAATAGGTTAGTCCCAAAAATAATATAAAAGTGGATAATAAAGCCCAATATTGCCTAAAACAGTAGATAATATAGCATGGAGCAATCAAAAATTATGGATACGTTGGAGACGTACCAGTATGATACTTTGAAGGAATTCCTCATGAAGAAAGGCTTCAAACCCGGTTCACTTGACCCAACTCTTTTCACTAAATCTTATGATGGTGAATTGTTGTTGTGCCAAATTTATGTTGATGATATCATTTTTGGCTGTACTGACCAACGTTACAGTGATGAATTTGCCTATATGATGAGTGAAGAATATCAAATGTCTATGATGGGAGAATTGAAATTCTTTTTAGGTCTTCAAATTCGTCAACAGCGCAATGGCATATTCATATCTCAGGAGAAATACCTCAAAGATGTATTGAGGAAATTCGGCATGCAAGATTGCAAAGGGGTCAAAATTCCTATGCCCAATAGTGGCCATCTATGCACTGATGAAAATGGTATCGACTTCGATCAAAAGGTATACTGCTCCATGATTGGCTCTTTATTGTATTTATGTGCATCTAGGCCAGATATTATGCTTAGTGTTTGCATGTGTGCCTGATTTCAAGCTACACCGAAGGAATCACACCATAAGGCTGGAAGCATATTCTTCGATATCTACCTCACACACCAACACTTGGATTATGGTACCCCAAGGGCTCGGCTTTTGATCTCATTGGATATTCAGACTCTGACTATGCCGGTGATCGTGTGGACCGCAAGTCAACTTCTGGCACATGTCATTTCCTCGGACGATCTTTGGTCTGTTGGTCCTCGAAGAAACAAAACTGCGTATCACTATCTACAACAGAAGCTGAGTACATTGCCGCTGGTTCTTGCTGTGCTCAATTGCTGTGGATGAAGCAAACTCTCAAGGACTATGGCGTCAACATGAAGAATGTGCCTCTCTACTATGACAATGAGAGTGCAATCAAGATTGCTCACAACCCAGTTCAGCACTCGAAGACAAAGCACATCCAGATTCGTCATCATTTTCTTCGCGATCATGTGTGGAAGGGCGACATCTCTATTGAGCATGTACGGACTGAAGAATAGCTAGCCAATATCTTCACAAATCCCTTGGATGAGAAGAGATTTAGCAAGTTGAGGTGTGAGCTAAATATCCTAGAATCTTCGAATGTTCTTTGAAAAGGACACTCATCCTAACACTTATGCAAAATTGACGACTTAGATGTGCAACACGCGAAGAAACATTTTTCTTCAATCAATGAAGACTAACACTCTAAGTGTGAAGAAATTAACGAAGAATTTGATTCTCAGAGCCCTACGACAATCTTACGCGGTCTCTGAATCATCATTCTTATACGGTGGGTCACGCCACCACCAAAAGTTGAAAATCTTCAATTTGAGTTTTTCCTCAGTTGTTCAAATTCTTCAACTTTGCATTATCTTCACATTCTCCGTCGTTTTCTTCATTGGATATATATATATATATATATATATATATATATATATATATATATATATATATATGAGTTTATGTCCTCTACAACATTCACTTATTGCTATTTCTTCAAGCTGCTTTTTCTGCTAAGTGAATGTGATCGGACCCTTCCCCCTCTATGCTAAACTCAACCCAATATTTTCACAAATTCTTCATGTGCGTTCTATTTGAAACTTGTTCAAAATCTTCACTGTGTCCTTGGCAGCTGAAGAATTTGCGAATGGAACTTTTAACTTATCTTATCTAAATTTTCGGCTTTGTCGCTCAAACCATTCTGCATCACTACAAAAAAATACACTTCCGTGATGATACGTGTTTGTCACAGTAGGTCGCGTTTTTTGTTATGCATGTACATCCATGACAAATTTATGACAGAATCAAGATAGTCATACATGTGCTGTCGTAGAAGTGTTCCATGACATTACCAAAATTATCATCACGGAAGTGTCCACTTCCATGACGATAAATCGCGCGTCATAGAAGTGCTTTCGTCAAGGGTGACCGACACGTGGCATCCACCGTAACGAACGCCGTTAAGCTATCGGGTCGGGTTTTGGATCGATAACCCGTTAACAGCCCGACCAATGGGGATTTTCCGTGTAAAATCATCATTGGTGGAGGAGACACGCGATGTCGGTCCGCTACCGCACAGTGTCACTCATCCAATGGGCGAGACACGCCTATGATATGTTGACACGTGGACCGGCCCATCAAGTTTAAATGGGCCAGCCCAACTAAAGGCCCATAAGATTTTGCGGACCATAATGGGCCGGCCAAGCTAAAGGCCCACGAGATTTTGCGGACCATAATGGGCTGGCCCAGCTAACGGCCCACAAGATTTTGCGGGCCATAATGGGCCGCCCGTAAAACCCACAAGATTTTTGTGTGCCATAATGGGCCGGCCCAGGTAAAGGCCCACAAGATTCTTGCGGATCATAATGGGCCGGCCCGGCTAAAGGCCCACGAGATTTCGCCGACATTAATGGGCCAGCCCAGCTATAGGCCCACAAGAATTTGAGGACCCTAGTAGGCCGGCCCATTAACTAGCTGCCATGTTTTGGGCCAAATGTCGGCCCATATTTGATCCGGTCCATTAATGGCCTGCCACGTTCCGTGCCTAATAGTGACCCATATGAGATTCGGCCCGTTAAAAGCTTACCACGTTCTGGGCCAAATTACGGCCCAGATCAGGTACCGCCCTTTAAGAGGCTATGGGCTCAATCATGGCCCATATCAGATTCGGCCCGTCAACTGGACACTATGCTTTTGGGCCCACTTGCTAGAGGCCCACTTAGTAATTCGGCATGACATTAGTTTTGGCCTCTTAAGGACCCGTTTAACATTTCGGCCCTATATTAATTTCGTCCTGTTAAATGCCCGTCATATAGTTGGGCCTAACTACGGCCCGGTTTGCATCCGGCCTGCTCGCAGCCGATATATGATTGGGCCAAACAAGGACCGAGACAATTTTGGCCTGTTAAAAGCCCGTGATTTGATTCGCACAATCATGGGCTGGGGTTCATTTCGGGCTGCTGCTGGCCCGTTAGCTGTTCGGCACGTTTCAGGCCCAACCAACATCGTGATTGCATGACGGCCGATTATGTACCGTAATTTTACGGTTTGGCGGTTTATCGAAGAGACAGGATATATATACAGTAAAATAACTGCAACATCGTGAATAAGAAAAAACCTAGACTATACAATAAAGAAATTACAACATATTACATCCTTTGGGCATCAAAGTTTGCCACTATGATAACAAAGCACAAGCGAACAATGATTACATACACTGGGCATCAAAGATCGCCACCAAAGGCAAATAAACACGCCGACAAAATAATATACAAAACCGACAACACTTCAATAGAGTTCAAGAAAGGTTAGCCGTCTTTGAGGAGCAGCAGCAAAGCAGCTGAGCAAGATGATGAGACTGCACTTGTTCAACACTTAAATCTTACTCACTCGAAAGATAAACAAGCGAAGACGATGATAGGTTTTGCACATAAAAGTATCGAGTCTTGACTATTCATCACATTTCTTCTTGACGAATAAAGTGACACAGTTTAAAATTGCATTAACACAATATGGTATTGTTCAGGTCAAGACATGGCAGGAAATGACATTGTGAAGGAGTTGGCAGCTTCACAACACCACTAGATTACAGATCAAGAACTCATAAGTATCAATGGTTAGTGTGCTGTCAATTTATCCCATTTCAGATTGGCAAATGAAGAGACGGTTTAAATAATACTCCTCCGTCGGATTACTTGTCATCAAAATGGATGTGTCTAGAACTAAAATACATCTAGATACATCCATTTCAATGACAAGTATTTTCGACGGAGGGAGTAGTAGAATGATATGACATTGTTCATAGTTAAGACATTGCAGAATATGACATTGTGCTGTAGTGGGTAGGTTCACCACACCACTGGATTACGGATGAAGAACAGAAGCATACATGCAGTGCAAAAGAAGATCACTTGCTCTGCATAGTTTAATTTACATGGTATGAATAAGGAACTTGGTTGTACAACTGAAAACTTAAATTGAGAAAGGACAAAATTTTGTTCATTAACTACATAATAAACTTTAAACATGAAATTTGATGCAAACACCAAAAATAAACAGCTGTTGCAGTCATGCCTAACCAAATATAAACAACAAAGTTTGAAGGCTTGAGATGGACAAACTTACATTATTGGTGAAGACAGGCTCTATAAAGGCCTTGTCCATGCTGATGGGGGGCAATTCCAGAAGTTTACCACGGAATCTTCTTCATAAGCATTGCCTTTATTCTACATTTTTTAAGAGTAAATATAGATGTGATAATATACGAAAAATGGAGAATATTTAAGATAAGATGAAGAGTGATGCTACATAACCAAGTAGCTATAAATGTAAGTGCAGCGATACAGGCAAAAGGTACAACCAAGAGCAATGCACATCTAAACTTCTTCGGTACCAACCTTATGGTAAGAGTAAATATAGATATGATGTGTAGAAAATGGAGGGCAAAGGAAAATAAGCTGCAGAGTGATGGTACATGAACAACTACCTGTCATTATAAGTACATTGATAAAGGACAGCATGTACTTACAAGAACAATGTAGAGCTAAAAAAACATTGGCATTGGATATATTCTACACTAATGTAACCATTCATACAGATCAGATAATTTGGAGCGAACAATTGATAAGCAAGCTATCATGCATCTGTTGTCACATAATGAACCGGGTATGTATGCAAGTACAGATGATACAGACAACAGTACTAACAAGAGCAAAGCTGCGGGCAGCATATTTGCGATATCATGTCGTTCTTTTCAAACCGAATTCTTCTTGAGCAGATTTCCTGCAAAAATATCCATAAGGCACATGCGGAAAAGTAGAAGTTCAAATTTTCATGTGATTTCATAGACGATACCTCATCACAGAACGAGACCATTGCATAACAAGGTTTTTCCATTCAATGTCTTCTAAATTTAGCACATGAGACTTCACCGGAAATTCGTTTATAGATTTGCCACCAAAGTGTGATTTCCTCAGGTAACACCGATACTGCTGCAATGCTTCCTTGAAAAGCACAAGCAAGCTTTGCTCGTCATGACTATCCAGATTGACCCTCGCCTAGTTACAACAATGTAATGTAAATAATTGATGTGTACAATCAGCAGAAAACAGGAAAATAATAACCATGAATAATAGCACTTACACGTGAGTTGGACAGGAAGATGTGAAAATGGTGTTTGTCTTCACAATAATCTTCCCATGATGGGAATATATGCACGTAGTCCCTAACAACATTGAAAGCATTGTCTTTTAAACTGGAAATAAATGGAATGGGGTTCCAATCTGCAGGAAATGGCCATCTCTGCAGTTGGGATAGGTCTTCGGCCGGTGGACTTGCTGTACTTTTTGCTGGAGTGGGATTTTTCGTGGTACAGCTGGTGCTATGGCAAATGAAATCGGTATACCTTTTGCTTGAGTGCAGGTCCTGTGTCGTGGGGCTAGTGGTGTGGCCAGTGAAGTATGGGTACAGTCTGCTGGAGTCGGTCCTACGTTTTGTGTCACTGGTTGTACAGCCAATATAAGTGGGGTGCTATCTGATTTCTCCGGCACCACCACGTTTTTCAAGGACTTTGCTGGTGCTCCTTCAGGTTCGGCAATCACCCTCTTCCTTTTTGATGTCTTATGCACACGAACAGCATTTGAGTGGAAAAACATGGTATGATGACAGATGGAATATGTATTGATAATGGATGGGCATGGCATCTCGACATATATGATGAGTAAACTAAGCAGATGGCGGTGCAACAAAGTAGAAGAAATGCAAGACAACATATGCAAGATACCCGCAATCAATAAAACATTGCCAAATTAGAACAGGCACCTTGATGGGTGAACAGGACAGGCCATCTGCCTTTGACTCCTCGAGGTTAGAATAGTCGTTAGGATCATATTCTCAACAAGAGTCAACAGTGGGGGCGATGAGTTTCATTGCATCGAAATGGCACTCAATGCCTTGGTGCCAATTTTGTAAGTCATTGCAGTGTTTAGCTTCAAGAGTGGACTGCTGCTAGTGCGACACAAAGCAGCTACACAGATCATAGTGTAGATATAACGGAAAACCTTAAGCATCGAGTAAAATCAGCAAAGTGGAACTTGCTGGAATAATGTGCTAGTATTGCGGTATGGCTAGAAAGGCTTGGATACCAGCTCTCTTCAAGTGAAGGTGCGGTCTGTTAATATCAAGATAACTCTCAAAGGCGACACAGCTCCGCGCATTTCCTTGCTATTCTTATAGGATTCAAGTGGGCAGGCCACTACAAATCCTGTTCCTATGTTTACAAGATCCTCTCTGAATCAAAGAGGCTCAAAGTGTCCATCACAACCGACCGTATAGACCTCTACACGCAAATGTCCTGCTCATCTTGAAGACAAGGAACATCTTGTACTACTAGCATACTCCTCCGTTCCAAAATATAAGTCTTGGTAGAGATTTCCACTATGGATCACATACAGATGTATCCAGATACATTTTAGAGTGTAGATTCACTCATTTTGCTCCATATGTAGTCCATGGTGGAATCTATACAAAGACTTGTATTTAGGAACGGAGAGAGTACATATTAAAGAAGAACGGAAGAGGAACATGGTAAAGAAGAGCAAGCAGATTTTGGATAATAAAATGTTGGTTGCGCAGTGCCCACACATGATGAACGAGAGCGCATTAAGAATGCAACTCCCAGCTGTCTCTCGACCAATTCAGCGGTTGGATCAAGATCCTCGTCTCCTAACCCTTCTTCTTCCCGTCTCGATTCCTCCCATACAGAACACAAGACGGGCGCCGCCGCGGACCACCGCCCCCACCCGCCAGATTCCTCCGCCACCCCACCCCCACCAGCGTCGAGTTTTCTTCGTTCGTGAGGCCCCAAAACCACCCGAGCCCTTGGATCGCACCGCGAACTCCAGCGAGCTCTGAAAAATCGACTGACCCAATTTTGAAGTTTAGTCTACTGTGATTTAACTAGTGTGGAATATAAAAGGGGAAAACCATAAGCATTGGGAGTATAGTGTTGAGCGTGCCATAGCGGATCTGAAGGTGCAAGCTGGACAAAGGCAACCGCAACCAAGACAAGAAATTAGAGTAAAGCGGTGGCGATCTATTTTCTTGCTGCGATAAATAAGTTGAGCAGATCTGAAAGAGTACCGCCTCAGTGCGGCGCCGTGTCTGATCTGCTGAGAATTTGACGGTGTTGCGTAGCGATGGCTGTCGGCGTGGAAGCAGATCTAGGAGGGTAGACGGTGGCGGCGGGCGCGGTGGGCGAGACGGTCGAGAGCGGCGCCGGCAAGGTGGACGACAATGAGGATGAAGCGAGAGGACGGGATGCAAGGATCCCGATCCAAGGCGTGGATGAGAGAGGTCGATCTCTTGTAATGGATGGCAGCGTCGGGGTATCAGCACCGGCATGGTGGAGGAGGACGACGGTGGATGGGGTGGCGGACGGCGGCGAACAGAGGAGGGTGGGGTGGAGAGGGTGTTTTGGCGCCCACGGAGTACGAATGGGGAAAAGGGAGGTGGAGAGGAAGGGGGGAACCATGTATTCAGGGCGCTTGTCTCAAATGCGAGAAATTTACAAACTTAGCTCCCATTTCAAATTTCTACTACATCACAAAGAACATTAGTCGGTTGGGGATAGGACGGTAATCTCATACACACCTAATATTTGCCGAGAGTTTGTTTTTAGCGCCACCGTGTATGAATATGAATCGGGAGGAGTCGATTTGGCCGAGGGCACATTGTGTTTTGGCGCCCACCGTGTATGAATCCGGGTGAGAGGAGGTTACGTCAAGTTTGGGTGAAATTACAAACCTACCCCTATCAAAACCTATAGAAATCCAGCAGATAGGCTTTGCGTGGCAGGGATAGGCAGTAGTGATTTCCATCTCGCAGATTTTGGTTTCGGGCGGTTACTACTACTTTCCCCGCTTCGTTCAAATTTTGCACAGTGCACGTTTACCGTGCCAATTCAATTCGAATCCCGTTTGTATTCTACTATTTTTTTCGGGCGGGATCCATTTCAATTGGAATTACATTCTATATACATCATTTTTTTATATATACTTTCAAAAGCACAACAAAGAATTCTGCTCCTTTATATGTATAATATGATTTACAAATACAACGATCTCAAATCTTAAGGTTGAATTGAAAAATTTAACCAAATTATGTTCTACTAAAATGTATGGATCAGTAATATCTACATATTAGATAACATAGATGTGCGTGAATTCATATGAGTATGCATGTTTGATAGATCAATTTTGGTTCGAGTATGGATTACATGTATCATCATCTCAATTCAAATATTTGAATCCTTTTTGTTCACTCCTTTCACGCCCATCTCTCTCGCATGCATGCTCCTTCAGGTAGCTATCACTCTCTTTTCTCCAGCTCACCCGCACGCTCACTTCATGTTTCTCCTATCCTCGCAAACATGGTCTCTCGACATCTCCCTTGAGAAGTGTCACACTCTCCCTATCATTATACATTACACGGTTTTCATTATCTCTCACGTCTCTACTGTTCTCTGGTATCACTCGGTACCTAAGCTTTCTTTTTCACCGCCACACACAGTCTCCACTGTCTTTCACTTTGTCTTTCTCTCTATGGGATTCTCTCACACACCCTATATGTCTCTACATATGACTCATACCACTAAAATTACTCTCTCTCTTTCTCTCTCTCTCTCTCTCTCTCCTGTAGACACAACATTTGTTGCGGTCTCCTTTTCATCTCCATCCCAGACTGGCACCGATCAGACAACCCCGACTACCGTCTCCTCTCTCTCTCTCTCTCACAGACACACACACAACTCCTGCTTCCACTCCCCTTCCCGACTACCGTCTCTCTCTCTCTCACACACACAAAACTCTCGCTTTCGCACCCCGACTCGTATTTCTCTCACAAACATTTATCGACTAGCTAGCCTCTAGATAGGTTTATACACCCGCACACTCATGCTTCCACCATCGCATACATGTCTCTCTCCTGCTCCTTGTATCTATGTAGCTTTTTCTTCCCTTCTTGAGACACACCCTCTCGATCGTGCACACACACACTATCGCCTCATTTTAAGTGATACCTATCGCACACACACTACTTGTGTCTTTGTCACACATGCACTCTATCCTCCTCCACTCTCCTCTCTACGACCTGACCCAAAATCGGTCAAATCTACGTATGCATACCATCCCAAGATCATCTTTGGTACTCACGGTATACATCGATAAAGTAATCAAAGTTCAATCACACCTGAATATCATTAATCGATTCTCATATAGAGTCTTTATTACAAGGGAATAAATTCGGCTCAAGGCCAACTCATGAGAAATAAACTAAAATGCTGCGGAGCGTCGAAGGTAAGCGAGTCCATCCGACTCAAAGGGCAATCGCCAAGCGGGCGTAGCCTCACTCTGATCGGAATATATCTACGCAACATAATACGTTGCAGCCATGTAGAATCAGCTTTTGGAATAAGCTGGCAAGTCATGAAGAATAACAATAATAAAGTTACTAACACTATATGCATTTTGGCTGTGGAGCTCTAAGTTTCATCATTTTGCGAAAAGCCAATTTTATCCTACTACAGTGGACTTATTTGCAAATTACTACAAATTGTTGGTAGTTATTGAGATGGTTCCGCCAACCAATATCTCGTTCCCAAATTATTATTAAGTCATAAACCCATCAAATTAATCCATTAGTTTTAGTGTTGAGATATCCGAATACTTCCAAGGTCCAGATGCTCAAATGTCCGTAACAGGGACACGGCTAATCGATTAGGTTATAACACTCTGCGAGAGGTTTGCGCTTTCCCATAAGAATCATTCCCTCCTTTAAAGTCTTAGCACTTCATGGTGTTTGAAGGCGGACGAGATAAACAGGGTCTTCAAAAGAGTTCTTACGCCCTTGCGGTACCCATCAATCCTACCGTTCGTCTACTTCTCGTAGTACCGTCCAGCCAGCTTCACTACAAGGTCAACCCAGCGAGCCCATAATGGCTTGCGGCTGCAGAGTAAGCTTCGGTCATGGGGCATCCATCCTTCTCTTCGTGGCTGGGTGAAGCTTTCCATGAGGATGTCATGGCGCTTCTCCATGCATCCGGCCACCTTTGGGTGCTCGGGGTGCCCGTCAACAAATCCTCCACCCAGTAGTGATTTTCGAAGTCCATCTTGATCATTGTAGTCCATGGGTTGTCATCATCATTGACTCTCACATCTTGCTTATGAATTTCACTCATCCCAAATCCGTCTCTGAGCATAGCAAAATAACTACTACGTCCGGGGTCATGGTAACAAGGGATTGGTTCATCCTACCACATGATACTACTCAAGTTTAATGACTTCAAGATTTCACTACTGCATGCAATGGTGGGGTGGTGACAACTACTAATGCACAAAACATAGGTATAGAAATAACATGATCAAAACTTGCCTTCTTGATGATCCTCGTAAGCTAAAAAGTCGTAGTAGCAAGCTTAGCACTCAGGAAACTCTACGAGACAAACAATAACATAATAAGCACAAAGCAAGAGGATCACACAAGATAACAAAAGTAACATAGCACAACAAAACAATCAAAACCAAATCAAAAGGAAAACTCAAAGAAATCAAATTCAAAGTTTTTTCCCTATTCCAAACAATAACAAAAATAGTTTTTATATAACAAAAATTCCCTAATATAACCTAATCATGGTTTTAGGTTAACTTAACAGAAAAGGATTAACTAAGCAACTAGGAGCAAAAAGAATTAATTAAAAGCTATTATAAAACTCATTTTAGGCCTAATCCAATTTCTATTAAGAAAATTAATTTAAAACTTTTATTAATTATAAATAAAAGTTCATCTAATGGAATGACAGAAACTAACCTAGAATAACTAATCACAAGTTAAAAATAAATTAATTTACTAATTAATTAATTAGGAAAACAGGAACTAATCAATTAATTAGGATTAATAGGATTCTGCCTAGAATTAATTATTTATTAACCCTAAAATACCAAAGTTAATTTCTAGGGTTTGGCAATATCAAAATAAAGTGATGGCAAAAGAATCATGCAAAAATAATTTTTCTAACTAAAACTATAGCAGATTTGCTATTCTGACTAAAACAATATTAAAGCATTTTAATTATTTTAACATAGCTAAATATATGTTTTTCAGAAACTACATAAAATTTGCAATCCAACAAAAAAGAATCACTCAAAATATTAAACAGAATAAAAGATATACATTTTGAAAATTGAAACTATTCGGCTAAAACAGAAAATCAAATAAAAGAAAAAGGCCTAATGGGCCTAAAGCGTATACTATGCGTAGTTTAGTCTAAGCGGGCCTAGGGTTTAAACTAACGAACCGGCCTAATAAATAAAACCTAAACTAAAATAAAAACCGTTAAGGGCGGCGGTTTTCTAATAAAACATACCCCTTGAGGGTTCTAATCCTAACCTAGGTTTAGGATCGAGCAGTGGAGGTGTTTTCGGGGACTCACGGACTCGGCGACGGCGGCGGCGAGAGTGCTCAGGCGTTGGGACGTCGGCGAGCTTGGCGAGTCGTCGGGGAGATCTTGAGGGAGCACGAGGAGTGGTTCGGTGGGGTTGGGAGGTCGGGGTGCACCAGGCGGCGTCGGCGGTGGTTTTGGCGGTGGTGGTGAGCTCGGTGCTCGGTGAGCTCGGGAGGAGAAGGAGAGGGGTTCGGCGAGGCTAGGGGAATGGGGTGCGGAGCCTCGGCTTTATAGCCGGGGTCGGCTCGGGCGGAAGGGCATCGAGGCGTCGGGATCCGGATCCTTGGGATCCGGTGGATCTCAGCGAGGTGCGTTAGCTTGGGCGAGGGAAAGAAGACGGGGGGGGCCAGGGTCGATGAGAGAGAGAGGGGGGTTGGTCGGGTGGCGAATCCTAGGGAATTCAGGCGAGGCGAGGCGGTCTTGGGCTGGCTCGGCTCGGCTCAGTGGGCTGGCCTGGTGGGCCGGCTTAGGCTGGGCAGTCTTGAGTCTGGAGGGTGAGGTGGCGGCTGGCTGGGCACAGGGTGGCTTTGGTGGCGCCCAAGGGTTTTTCCTTTATTTTTTAATTAAAACAAAACAAAAATAAAACCTAAACTATAAATATTTTATATAGGGTATATATATACCAAAATGATCAGGGAATATTCCTTTCATTTGAACATTTTCCAAAGGCAAAATCAAACTTTATAAAAATCCATTTTTTCAAATTCAAATAAAATTCAGATTTGAATTCCAATTCTTTTGGCAATGTTTCCTCTGATATTTTTGGAGTGTCATGTTTGCTCCTCTCATACTTTTGATCAAGTATTTATCGGGCTTAGTTTTTGAATTGTTTCCCACATGCCAAAGTTTGGAATTCAAATTCAAATAACTCTGAAACTTCAAATGGCATTCAAATTCAAACAGGATGCATAGGATGCTTATCTATAATTGTAAAACATTCCAAATAGGAAAATTTGGGATGTTACAAACCTACCACCTTAAGATGAATCTAGCCCTCGAGATTGGGTTAACTAACAAATAGGTGCGGATGGTCTCGGCGAAGATCTTCTTGGCGTTCCCAGTGGCTTCTTCCTCGGTGTGGTGACTCCACAGCACCTTGCAAAACTTGATGACTTTGCTGCGGGTGACTCTGCTTGCAGTCTCGAGAATTTTGACGGGTTTCTCCTTGTAAGTCAAATCCTTTGTCAAGCTGTATGGCCTCTAGGGGCCTTGTGTCTCTCAACGGAACATCGGCCATGTCGGCATGGCACTTCTTCAAGCGAAAAGCGTGAAAGACATCATGAACTCCGGACAATCCTTCCGGCAATTCCAACTTGTATGCAACTTCTCCACGACGTTCGAGGATTTTGTAGGGGCCAATGAATCGGGGTGCTAACTTTCCCTTGACTCCAAACCTCTTGATTCCACGAAGTGAGACACACGAAGGTATGCTCGGTCTCCCACTTAGTAAGTCACCTCCTTAAACTTCTTGTCGGCATAACTCTTACATCTCATTGTGCTATCTTGAGCCGGTCTCGAATTAGCTTGACTTTCTCTTGGAATCCTTGATAAGATCGGAACGAAAAGTGATCGATCTCAACACTATCCACACAATGGTGTTCGCACCTCCTTCCGTATAGAGCTTGAAGGGCCATCTTCAAACTGGATTGATAACTGTTGTTGTACGAGAACTCTGCGTCGGCAAATTGTCATCCAGCTAGACCCATAGTCTAGCACACAAGCTCTCAACATGTCCTCCAGAATCTGATTGACTCTCTCGGTGCATCCATCATCTGCGGATGAAAGGCTGTCTTGAATTCCAGCCTCGTACCCAAAGTTTCATGCAATTGCTTCCAAAACTTTGAGGTAAACTGCGTTCCTCTATCGACACGATTTTCCTCGGAACTCCATGCGGACATCGATCCTGGTCATGTATATCTTGGCCAACTTGGCACTGGTATAGGTAGTCTTCACGGGAATGAAGTGAGCTACCTTAGTCAAGCGATCAACTACTACCGGATAGAATCATAACCTGAGCGGGTCTGGGTAATCTGTGATGAAATCCATACCAAGTTTCTCCCATTTCCAATCGGGAATCGGCAAAGGTTGAAGTAACCTGCTGGCTTCGATGTTCTGCCTTTACGTTGGCAAACATCGCATCTGACTACGTGCTCGGCAATGTCCTTCTTCATACCGGTCCACGAAACTTTGCTTCAAATCCAGGTACATCTTGGTGTTGCGGGGTGAATCGAGTCTGAGGAATCATGAGCCTCTGAAGAATTAGCTTCTGAGCTCGGGATCATTGGGCACATAATCGATCCTCAAACCAAATAGTTCCATGTTCATCCTTTGGAATCCTTTAGCTTTTCCTTCCTCCATCTTTTGCTTAATCTCATCGATTTCCTTGTCCGACTTACGGGCTTCACGAATCCTTTCGGTCAAGGTGGACTGAACTTCGAGTTGCGACAAATCCTTTGGAACTATCTCGATCGGAGATCTCTGAGGTCATCGACCAACTCCTGGGGTAATCCTCCTGCGGTAAGAGTGTTCACATAACTCTTACGGCTCAAAGCATCTGCTACAACATTGGCTTTACCGGGGTGGTAATGCAATCTCATGTCATAGTCCTTTATCAACTCTAGCCATCTCCTCTGCCTGAGGTTCAATTCCTTCTGCGTGAAGATATATTTCAAACTCTTGTGATCCGTATAGACATCTGCGATTTCCAATGAGGAAATGTCTCCAGTCTTGAGTGCATGCACTACAGCTGCTAACTCCAAATCATCGTGGCATAATTCATCTCATGAGGCCGTAGCTATGCGGAGGCATAAGCTACAACCTTGCCTTCTGCATCAATACTCCTCCGAGTCCTTGGCGAAAGCGTCTAATAGACCTGGTATTCCTTATGTATGTCCGCAATATCAACCTTTGGAGCTGTGACCAACCGTTTCTTCAATTCCTGAAAACTGGCTTCACATTCCTCGGTCCAAACATACTTGGCTTCCTTCTTCAACAGCTCAGTCATGGGCTTGGCAATCTTGAGAAGTTCTCAATGAACCTCCGATAATATCCTGCGAGTCCGAGAAAACTGCGGATCTCCTTGGTGAGGTGGGTGGCTGCCAATCGGTGGTGATTCAACCTTGGCGGGATCAACTGCTATTCCTTCTCCTGAAATAACATGTCAGAGAATCCAACTTCCTTCAACCAAAATTCACATTTGCTGAATTTGGCATACAACTGATGTTCTCGAAGTTTCTCGAACTAGGCGCAAATGTTCCTTATGCTCTTCCTCGCTCTTGGAGAATATCAATATGTCATCGATGAACACCACGACAAACTTGTCCAAATACTCCATGAACACCTTGTTCATCAAATTCATAAGTATCAGGGAGCATTAGTCAATCAAATGACATGACGGTATACTCATATAAACCATACACAGTGGTGAATGCTGTTTTGGGTATATCCTTTTCACGAATTTTCAATGATGATACCACGATCGAAGATCGATCTTAGAAAATACCTTGGCTCCAACAAGCTGATCAAACAAGTCATTGATCATTGGCGAGAGGTACTTGTTCTTGATGGTTACTTCGTTCAATGCGATAATCCACAACCATCCTCAAGCTTCCATCCTTCTTCTCTACCAAAAGAACTGGGGCTCCCCAAGGTGATGAGCTTGGGCGAATATATCCTTTCTCCAATAACTCATTTATTTGCTCCTTGATTTCTTTCAACTCATTCGGTGGCATCCGATAAGGTCTCTTGGATATTGGGGCTGTGCGGGCAATAACTCAATCGAAACTCAATGTCCTGTCCGGTGGCATTCTGGTAATTCCTCAGGAACACATCGGAAATTCTTGCACTCTGGCACTTCCTCTGAACAACTCCGTGAGAATGCACTGATTCTTCATCTGGCTGTGCTGGCTACATACTTGATCCTCTTACGCTCCGGGGTGGTGAGCAGAATAGACTTCTTGCACAGATCAATGTTTCCTTCATACTTTGACAACCAATCCATGCCTAGGATTACATCCAAGGTCTGAGTTTCCAACACTATGAGTTCTCACGGAAATTTGTGGTTCCCGATGTTGAGGTTTGCGGGACAGCTTAAACCTGCCATCATTTCTCCTCTGCGGGCCCGGCGGAGGGGCTTCTAAGGGTTCTAGTCGTAATCCGTACTTATCCACAACTACCCTTGATATGAATGAATCGTTGCACGAAATCAAACAGAACCAAAACTGAGCGTGAATTCAATAAAACTTACCAACCACGATTATCGGCTGATCATAGGCGTTCTCCACGTCGATGTGATTCACTTGAGCACGAGGAAAGGATTGGGCTTCTTCGCTGAGCCTCCATTGCCATTCCGTTCCTCTGCTTGCCTCCGGGCGTCGGTGGCGTAGTGCCTGTCTTACGGCACTTGAAGCGGTGATGTGGCTCGAGATCCTTGGGCCGGGGCAGAACGGTGCTGATTGCCATTACCATTGCCATTGCCATTGCCATGGCCTGACTTGTTGTCTGGCTGCGGTTGTTTCCATTTCCACCATGGTTATGACCTCCATGGTTGTGATGGATGTGCCCTCCTGAGTCGGTGCATAGCGGGGCTTGCTGAGCTCTGAATTGTGCTTCCCTGGCTGTACTTCCGCTTGCGGCTTTCTATCTGCTGCTGCTTGCCTTCGAATGGTGGCCTTGTCTACCAGCTCTGGTAGTTGTTGAAAGTAGCCACAATAAGCTGCATGCTCAATTCATCATTGAGTCCCTCAAGGAACTTCTCACCTTGGCGGCATCGGTGGCCACATCATCGAGGGCATAGCGAGCAAGCTTGCTGAATTCCTCCACGTCTTGTGCCACGATGCGATTTCCTGGCGTAAGTTGCGGAACTCACGCTTCTTGAGACTCATGGCTCCAGATGAGACATGAGCGGTCTGAAACTGCTGCTGGAATTGATCCCAAGTGATGCCACCCAAGGGAAAAGTGGCGGTGTAATTCTCCCACCAAGAAGCTGCAGGTCCATCCGGTTGATGCGCGACAAAGCGCACCTTCTCAACATCGGTGCATCCAACGGTGACTAGCTCTCTTCCAATCTTGCGGAGCGATCGTCACCACAATCGGCTCGGTGCTACTAGAGAACACTGGCGGATTCAACCTCGAAATCGAGTCAAATTGTCCACGATGGGTGGTGGTGGTGGCGGTGGATTGTTGGCGGGGTTGTTACGATTACGAATCGGGAGCTGCATCGATGCATTACATTCTTTGGAGCAGCTGGGTGAGCTCGGCGGGAAACCGATGTCACGTCTCGGAGGCATCTGGTGTTTTGGAGTGGATGAGAAATTTAGAATAGAACAATGGTCTATGAGAATAACACTACCCATATGAATGCACAATCATAACACACCAAACATTTATTCATTCCACTCAAACATGGTTCAAACTCGATTACAAAAGCTCATGACTAATCGAAGGAAAACATCGGCCTAACGATCGACGAAAAGTAAAAGATAACATGGTGGTCGACTAAAAGTCTTCATCGATGGCGCCTCCTCTTGGGGTTTCCTTGGTGGTACTCCTTCAAAATCCTGATCATTGCTCACGAGGGTGCTTCATCTCCACTCGGGTAAAGGTCCTCTCCAAGTCCATCTTTTCCTCAATCGCGGCAAGCTTCATCTTCAGGTCGTCGACTATCTCCATGAAGTCCGTGATTTCTTCCTCATAGCCAAGGAAGTCTGCGCGTGCCTTCTCCTCCAGTTCGATTCGCGGAACAAAAGCTTCCGGTGTGTCTTGAGTTCTGGCGAGCCTGAATCTCCGTGTCTGAGAAGACACTCCAAGTCTGGATGTAAGAGAGTGGAATCGTCCTCGATGGTGCGGATGATATCTCCATTCCTTGCCTGCGAGAAACCATGGCGAGTCAGAGATCGAGCTCGGTCCTGTACTCCTCTCGGAGATGTCCAAGTGCTCGGTAGATCGCCCGTCCCTTCCGATGATCCAGTTGAACTCGGTGAACTCAAAGTTGATAGGCTCGTGTGTCCTCCAAAGGTCCTCCACAGGATATGCACCTCAATCCTGTGGCGGGTGTCCGTCGGAAGTGCATTAGTGGGTTTCCCAGTGATCGAGGGCAGAGCAATCTTCAGCTGCTTCACCATCTGGACCAGCTTTCTTCCAAAGGGCATCGTCTCATCGGGCTGGCAGAACTCCGGTAGCAAAACTGGGTTGAACTCGGCGGCCATCTAGAATGTTGCAAAGGGGAGAAGAGTCAGAATAGATCAGGGAAGAATTATAGAATGAAAAAGGGGTTCAAGGTAAATGGTCTCTGCTTATGGCTTTCCGATCCTAGGGGTTACGATCCTACGGTCAGCGTGTGCTCTGATACCATCTCTGTAGCGACCTGACCCAAAATCGGTCAAATCTACGTATGCATACCATCCCAAGATCATCTTTGGTACTCACGATACATCGATAAAGTAATCAAAGTTCAATCACACCTGAATATCATTAATCGATTCTCATATAGAGTCTTTATTACAAGGGAATAAATTGGCTCAAGGCCAACTCATGAGAAATAAACTAAAATGCTGCGGAGCGTCGAAGATAAGCGAGTCCATCCGACTCAAAGGGCAATCGCATGCGCGGGCGTAGCCTCACTCTGATCGGAATATATCTACGCAACATAATACGTTGCAGCCATGTAGAATCAGCTTTTGGAATAAGCTGGCAAGTCATGAAGAATAACAATAATAAAGTTACTAACACTATATGCATTTTGGCTGTGGAGCTCTAAGTTTCATCATTTTGCGAAAAGCCAATTTTATCCTACTACGGTGGACTTATTTGCAAATTACTACAAATTGTTGGTAGTTATTGAGATGGTTCCGCCAACCAATATCTCGTTCCCAAATTATTATTAAGTCATAAACCCATCAAATTAATCCATTAGTTTTAGTGTTGAGATATCCGAATACTTCCAAGGTCGAGATGCTCAAATGTCCGTAACAGGGACACGGCTAATCGATTAGGTTATAACACTCTGCGAGAGGTTTACGCACTTTCCCATAAGAATCATTCCCTCCTTTAAAGTCTTAGCACTTCATGGTGTTTGAAGGCGGGGCCAGATAAACAGGGTCTTCAAAGAGTTCTTACGGCCCTTTGCGGTACCCATCAATCCTACCGTTCGTCTACTTCTCGTAGTACCGTCCAGCCACTTCACTACAAGGTCAACCCAGCGAGCCCATAATGGCTTGCGGCTGCAGAGTAAGCTTCGGTCATGGGGCATCCATCCTTCTCTTCGTGGCTGGGTGAAGCTTTCCGAGGATGTCATGGCGCTTCTCCATGCATCCCGGCCACCTTGGTGCTCGGGTGCCGTCAACAAATCCTCCACCCAGTAGTGATTTTCGAAGTCCATCTTGATCATTGTAGTCCATGGGTTGTCATCATCATTGACTCTCACATCTTGCTTATGAATTTCACTCATCCCAAATCCGTCTCTGAGCATAGCAAAATAACTACTACGTCCGGGGTCATGGTAACAAGGGATTGGTTCATCCTACCACATGATACTACTCAAGTTTAATGACTTCAAGATTTCACTACTGCATGCAATGGTGGGGTGGTGACAACTACTAATGCACAAAACATAGGTATAGAAATAACATGATCAAAACTTGCCTTGCTGATGATCCTCGTAAGCTAAAAAGTAAGTAGTAGCAAGCTTAGCACTCAGGAAACTCTACGAGACAAACAATAACATAATAAGCACAAAGCAAGAGGATCACACAAGATAACAAAAGTAACATAGCACAACAAAACAATCAAAACCAAATCAAAAGGAAAACTCAAAGAAATCAAATTCAAAGTTTTCCCTATTCCAAACAATAACAAAAATAGTTTTATATAACAAAAATTCCTTAATATAACCTAATCATGGTTTTAGGTTAACTTAACAGAAAAGGATTAACTAAGCAACTAGGAGCAAAAAGAATTAATTAAAAGCTATTATAAAACTCATTTTAGGCCTAATCCAATTTCTATTAAGAAAATTAATTTAAAACTTTTATTAATTATAAATAAAAGTTCATCTAATGGAATGACAGAAACTAACCTAGAATAACTAATCACAAGTTAAAAATAAATTAATTTACTAATTAATTAATTAGGAAAACAGGAACTAATCAATTAATTAGGATTAATAGGATTCTGCCTAGAATTAATTATTTATTAACCCTAAAATACCAAAGTTAATTTCTAGGGTTTGGCAATATCAAAATAAAGTGATGGCAAAAGAATCATGCAAAAATAATTTTTCTAACTAAAACTATAGCAGATTTGCTATTCTGACTAAAACAATATTAAAGCATTTTAATTATTTTAACATAGCTAAATATATGTTTTCAGAAACTACATAAAATTTGCAATCCAACAAAAAAGAATCACTCAAAAATATTAAACAGAATAAAAGATATACATTTTGAAAATTGAAACTATTCGGCTAAAACAGAAAATCAAATAAAAGAAAAAGGCCTAATGGGCCTAAATGTGCACACTGTAAGTAGTTTAGTCTAAGCGGGCCTAGGGTTTAAACTAACGAACCGGCCTAATAAATAAAACCTAAACTAAAATAAAAACCGTTAAGGCGGCGGTTTTCTAATAAAACATACCCCTTGAGGGTTCTAATCCTAACCCTAGGTTTAGGATCGAGCAGTGGAGGGTTTTCGAGGACTCACGGACTCGGCGGCGGCGGCGGCGAGAGTGCTCGAGGCGTTGGGCGTCGGCGAGCTTGGCGAGTCGTCGGGAGAGATCTTGAGGAGCACGAGGAGTGGTTCGGTGGGGTTGGGAGGTCGGGGTGCACCAGGCGCGTCGGCGGTGGTTTTGGCGGCGGTGGTGAGCTCGGTGCTCGGTGAGCTCGGGAGGAGAAGGAGAGGGTTCGGCGAGGCTAGGGGAATGGGGTGCGGAGCCTCGGCTTTATAGCCGGGGGTGGGCGAGGCGGAAGGGCATCGAGGCGTCGGGATCCGGATCTTTGGGATCCGGTGGATCTCAGCGAGCTCGTTAGCTTGGCGAGGGAAGAAGGCAGGGGGTGGGGCCAGGGTCGATGAGAGAGAGAGGAGGTTGGTCGGTGGCGAAGCCTAGGGATTCGGGCGAGGGGCGAGGCGGTCTGGGGCTGGCTCGCTCAGTGGGCTGGCCTGGTGGGCAACTTAGCTGGGCTGGGCAGTGGCTTGAGTGTGGAGGGTGAGGTGGCGCTGGCTGGGCACAGGTGGCTGGTTGGCGCCCGAAAGTTTTTCTTTATTTTTTAATTAAAACAAAAACAAAATAAAACCTAAACTATAAATATTTTATATAGGGTATATATATACCAAAATGATCAGGGAATATTCCTTTCATTTGAACATTTTCCAAAGGCAAAATCAAACTTTATAAAAATCCATTTTTTCAAATTCAAATAAAATTCAGATTTGAATTCCAATTCTTTTGGCAATGTTTCCTCTGATATTTTTGGAGTGTCATGTTTGCTCCTCTCATACTTTTGATCAAGTATTTATCGGGCTTAGTTTTTGAATTGTTTCCCACATGCCAAAGTTTGGAATTCAAATTCAAATAACTCTGAAACTTCAAATGGCATTCAAATTCAAACAGGATGCATAGGATGCTTATCTATAATTGTAAAACATTCCAAATAGGAAAATTTGGGATGTTACATTGTGCTATCTTGAGCCGGTCTCGAATTAGCTTGACTTTCTCTTGAATCCTTGATAAGATCGGAACCGAAAAGTGATCGATCTCAACACTATCCCACAAAGAATGGTGTTACGCACCTCCTTCCGTATAGAGCTTGAAGGGGCCATCTTCAAACCGGATTGATAACTGTTGTTGTACGAGAACTCTGCGTCACGGCAAATTGTCATCCCAGCTAGACCCATAGTCTAGCACACAAGCTCTCAACATGTCCTCCGAATCTGATTGACTCTCTCGGTCATCCATCATCTGCGGATGAAAGGCTGTCTTGAATTCCAGCCTCGTACCCAAAGTTTCATGCAATTGCTTCCAAAACTTTGAGGTAAACTCGTTCCTCTATCGACATGATTTTCCTCGGAACTCCATGCAGACATCGATCCTGGTCATGTATATCTTGGCCAACTTGGCACTGGTATAGGTAGTCTTCACGGAATGAAGTGAGCTACCTTAGTCAAACGATCAACTACTACCCAGATAGAATCATAACCTGAGCGGGTCTGGGTAATCCTGTGATGAAATCCATACCAAGTTTCTCCCATTTCCAATCGGGGAATCGGCAAAGGTTGAAGTAACCTGCTGGCTTCGATGTTCTGCCTTTACGTTGGCAAACATCGATCTGACTACGTACTCGGCAATGTCCTTCTTCATACCGTCCACGAAACTTTGCTTCAAATCCAGGTACATCTTGGTGTTGCCGGGTGAATAGAGTCTGGGAATCATGAGCCTCTGAAGAATTAGCTTCTGAGCTCGGGATCATTGGGCACATAATCGATCCTCAAACCAAATAGTTCCATGTTCATCCTTTCGAATCCTTTAGCTTTTCCTTCCTCCATCTTTTGCTTAATCTCATCGATTTCCTTGTCCGTCTTACGGGCTTCACGAATCCTTTCGGTCAAGGTGGACTGAACCTCGAGTTGCGACAAATCCTTTCGGAACTATCTCCAGTCGGAGATCTCTGAGGTCATCGACCAACTCCTGGGGTAATTCTCCTGTGGTAAGAGTATTCACATAACTCTTACGGCTCAAAGCATCTGCTACAACATTGGCTTTACCGGGGTGGTAATGCAGCCTCATGTCATAGTCCTTTATCAACTCTAGCCATCTCCTCTGCCTGAGGTTCAATTCCTTCTGCGTGAAGATATACTTCAGACTCTTGTGATCCGTATAGACATCACAACGATTTCCAATGAGGAAATGTCTCCAGGTCTTGAGTGCATGCACTACAGCTGCTAACTCCAAATCATGCGTGGCATAATTCATCTCATGAGGCCGTAGCTGTCTGGAGGCATAAGCTACAACCTTGCCTTCCTGCATCAATACTCCTCCGAGTCCTTGACGAAAGCGTCTAATAGACCTGGTATTCCTTATGTATGTCCGCAATATCAACACTTTGGAGCTGTGACCAACCGTTTCTTCAATTCCTGAAAACTGGCTTCACATTCCTCGGTCCAAACATACTTGGCTTCCTTCTTCAACAGCTCAGGTCATGGGCTTGGCAATCTTCGAGAAGTTCTCAATGAACCTCCGATAATATCCTGCGAGTCCGAGAAAACTGCGGATCTCCTTGGTGAGGTGGGTGATCGCCAATCGGTGGTGATTCAACCTTGGCGGGATCAACTGCTATTCCTTCTCCTGAAATAACATGTCAGAGGAATCCAACTTCCTTCAACCAAAATTCACATTTGCTGAATTTGGCATACAACTGATGTTCTCGAAGTTTCTCCGAACTAGGCGCAAATGTTCCTTATGCTCTTCCTCGCTCTTGGAGAATATCAATATGTCATCGATGAACACCACGACAAACTTGTCCAAATACTCCATGAACACCTTGTTCATCAAATTCATGAAGTATGCAGGAGCATTAGTCAATCAAATGACATGACGGTATACTCATATAAACCATACACAGTGGTGAATGCTGTTTTGGGTATATCCTTTTCACGAATTTTCAGCGATGATACCTGATCGAAGATCGATCTTAGAGAATACCTTGGCTCCAACAAGCTGATCAAACAAGTCATTGATCATCGGCAGAGGTACTTGTTCTTGATGGTTACTTCGTTCAATGCACGATAATCCACAACCATCCTCAAGCTTCCATCCTTCTTCTCTACCAAAAGAACTGGGGCTCCCCAAGGTGATGAGCTTGGGCGAATATATCCTTTCTCCAATAACTCATTTATTTGCTCCTGATTTCTTTCAACTCATTCGGTGGCATCCGATAAGGTCTCTTGGATATTGGGGCTGTGCGGGCAATAACTCAATCGAAACTCAATGTCCCTGTCCGTGGCATTCTGGTAATTCCTCCGGGAACACATCGGAAATTCTTGCACTCTGGCACTTCCTCTGAACAACTCCGTGAGGGAATGCACTGATTCTTCATCTGGCTGTGCTGGCTACATACTTGATCCTCTTACGCTCCGGGTGGTGAGCGAAATAGACTTCTTGCACAGTCAATGTTTCCTTCATACTTTGACAACCAATCCATGCCTAGGATTACATCCAAGGTCTGAGTTTCCAACACTATGAGTTCTCGGAAATTTGTGGTTCCCGATGTTGAGGTTTGCGGGACAGCTTAAACCTGCCATCATTTCTCCTCTGCGGGCCCGCGCGGAGGGGGCTTCTAAGGGTTCTAGTCGTAATCCGTACTTATCCACAACTACCCTTGATATGAATGAATCGTTGCACCGAATCAAGCAGAACCAAAACTGAGCGTGAATTCAATAAAACTTACCAACCACGATTATTCGGCTGATCATAGGCGTTCTCCACGTCGATGTGATTCACTTGAGCACGAGGAAAGGATTGGGCTTCTTCGCTGAGCCTCCATTGCCATTCCGTTCCTCTGCTTGGCCTCCGGGCGGTCGGTGGCGTAGTGCCTGTCTTCGGCACTTGAAGCGGTGATGTGGCTCGATCCTTCTGAGCCGGGCGAACGGTGCTGATTGCCATTACCATGCCATTGCCATTGCCATGGCCTGACTTGTTGTCTGGCTGCGGTTGTTTCCATTTCCACCATGGTTATGACCTCCATGGTTGTGATGGATGTGCCCTCCTGAGTGCGGTGCATAGCGGGGCTTCTGCTGAGCTCTGGTTGTGCTTCCCACGGCTGTACTTCCGCTTGCGGCTTTCTATCTGCTGCTGCTTGCCTTCCGAATGGTGGCCTTGTCTACCAGCTCTGGTAGTTGTTGAAGGTAGCCACAATAAGCTGCATGCTCAGTTCATCATTGAGTCCCTCAAGGAACTTCTCACCTTGGCGGCATCGGTGGCCACATCATCGAGGGCATAGCGGGCAAGCTTGCTGAATTCCTCCACGTCTTGTGCCACAATACGGTTTCCCTGGCGTAAGTTGCGGAACTCACGCTTCTTGAGACTCATGGCTCCAGATGAGACATGAGCGGTCTGAAAGGCCTGCTGGAATTGATCCCAAGTGATGCCACCCAAGGGAAAAGTGGCGGTGTAATTCTCCCACCAAGAAGCTGCAGGTCCATCCAGTTGATGCGCGGCAAAGCGCACCTTCTCAGCATCAGTGCATCCAACGGTGACTAGCTCTCTTCCAATCTTGCGGAGCCAGTCGTCAGCCACAATCGGCTCAGTGCTACTAGAGAACACTGGCGGATTCAACCTCAGAAATCGAGTCAAATTGTCCACAGTGGGTGGTGGTGGTGGCGGTGGATTGTTGGCTGTGTTGTTCTGGTTCTGCAGGCCCGGCTGAGCACGCCTCCTCGCCGCGTGCAACCAGCTTAAGACTGCCCCGCCTGCCTTCATTTAATCCGCGCGTGTGCCGGCAACACGTCCTTCCGCGAGCCGACATGCATTTTAGAACACAAAAAATGACTAAAATATAATTAATTTATGCATGGTCTTGACTTGTTGTGCTCGCACTGGTAGCAGGAACTAGTAGAGGTTTTTCTTTATTTATAACTCTCCTCACATTTTTTTGGCTTTGAAGTGAATCATGGTTGTGGACATTATGTATGAATGTGCAGATATCTATGAACATGAGTTTGATGTGGAAGTTGAACTTGGAATGTCGGGCTTGCACGTGAACTATACCATGTCAATGCTTAAATCATTATTGTTTGGAAAGTAATTGTTGTTATTACATGACCGAAAAAAACATTTTGTGCCACATCGGTAGATGCACGACATCACAACAGCATCTTGATGGATAAACATTTGAACCTAGCTATTATGAAGGAAATTTTGTATTGACAACAGTTTTAGATAGCAGGAGACGCCTAGCCTGATCTGCCTCTGCTAGCTTATTTCGGCTTCTTCCATCTCTTCTTTGGCTTGGGTGAAGAGAGCATCTGATTGCTCTTTTCGCTTCTTGAGAACTCAGCTACATTCTCAAGGGCTGCTGCATGCTTTCTTTCAGCCTTTACTAATGCCACGAGGACACGAACAGTGGCGACTCCACGGCTTGTGTGTAATCCAGCATCATCAGGAATTTGCACCTTGTGTCTAATCCAAGATCATTAGGAACGGCACCTTGTGTGTAATCCAACCTCATTTTGGAAACATGATCTCGAGGTTGACCATACTTCCCTCCTCACAGAACTGCATCCCGACATGAAGTTACTTCTTTTTAGATCAATACTCGGAGAAACTTAGATCCATCTAGTAGAAGCGGATAAGCAGAACTCGAGAAGTGAATTCAAAAGGAAAAGAAATATAAAACAGACTACAAGGTGAGAACACCCACTTCCTACATCAAGTTAAAAACGAAAGCATTAGGGCGATTAAGACTCTTCTTATTACACATCGAAGAACACCATGCTTAAGAGAAACGAAACTACAACATATACACATCGAAGAACACGAGGCTAAGCGAAAGTAATTGAAAGGGTGTTACTTACCAAAGCTCGTTTTACAGGTTGATTGCAACTCCTCTTTAACTTGCCACGCTCCTTGAAGATGTCCCGAATATCCGTGTTTGGTCTTCATTGCTCCTCTGCATGTTACTTTTCGTGGTTTTAAAATCTCAACATGGCAAGAAAAATATACTACTAGTAATACTCGCGCATCTTGTGGGCAACATTAAAGCACTAAATCGCCATGTTAGAGCATCTCCAACAGAATCATAGCGCACGGCGCTTTAAAACGCATTTACAGTGCTAAGATCGAGAAGTAGATACTAGAGAGTAGAGGATAGTTCTCAGCATAGATAGATAAAAAATATATAATTCAACTACTCCTCGTCGTGCGACTCCTCCTCAGTGATGTCCTCCTCCGACGTCTGACTGTAGGCGTGAAGATACTGATCGTCGTCGGATTCCCAGGGCGACGCTGCTCCTAGCCTCATGTTGAATTGAGCGTCCTCCTTTCGCCTACGCTTGTCCTCGCGATAGGCGGCTCGCTCCGCCCTCCTCTTATCCCTCTCTGCCCTCCTTTGCGAGTAGAACTCGCGCTCGTTGATGATGTCCTGCGGGAAGTGTTGGCGCCACAGCGCAATGGCTTCCTCGTCCATCTCGGTGATGCCGAGACGGTGCTCCCGCCTCCGGTTGTCGCGACGATCCTCGTCGGTGCTAAGCCGCAGCGAGGCGAAGCTCTGCGCCCGCTCCCGCGTCGGCACATTGGGGAAGTTCAATGTTCTATGAGGCCACGGGCGCCACGCCGCCCGCGTCATCTGGTAGGCGGCCTCGTTAGCGATGTCGAAATTGCCGAGGCGAGCGCATCCGTGGAACCGGATCTCGATGGAGAAGCCGCCGGAGGGGCGCGCGCGGACACCGCAGTATCCCCAAGTTTCCCGGCGACGCGGCGGCATGGTGGCGCGGCGGCGGCGAGGTGAACAAGAGCGCGGAGAGAGCGATGGCGAGGCACAGAGTGGTGGCAAGGCACAGAGCAGTGGGAGGGCGTTGGATTTTATAAAGCGCGCCGGACGCCGCGCGCCAAAACTAGCGCACGCCCGGCCGGTTTTTCCCACGCGCGCGTGATCCTTTCCCGACGTCTCTGCTATCTCTACTCTCTTCTCTACGGTTATATTTATTTTATATTTTATATTTAATATTTATCTCTACTTCCTTTACTGTCTACTTTTTTCTCTATACTTTTTTCTTGCAATATAGGCCGTCAATTTATATCGGCGGATAGGAAGGAAACAAATGGAATTTTGCAAAAGATACACATACCCTCTCCAGATTTGCAAATAAGGCCTTCCCTCGTTCATCCTTTTCTCCCAAAAGATAAACTACTCATACAAATGCATCTTGATGCGTGCAACGCGTGGGCATCTTGCTAGTTCTAAAAACCTTTCCATCATTTGCCACACTGCTGGTTGCAGAAGAAAAACCTACCCAAGCACAGCGTGATACATGAGCGACGCACAATTACAAGCTGATATTCTGTTGGACAATGGAGGCTATAACCAATTACTTTTACGAGAACAATAGCACCCAGGAAAATTGAAGGGTAGGTATGAACAAAATTGGAACTGCACATGTACTGCTAAGTGATTCAATACACACATTACCAATCGAGGAGGAGAACGATGGTCGCGGCTGAGGGAGTCCTGGATTAGGGGGTATCCGGACAGCCGGACTGTGTACGACGTCCGTACTATTGAAGCGTGAAGATACAAGACTCAAGACTTCGGCCCGTGTCCGGATGGGACTTTCCTTGGCGTGGAAGGCAAGCTTGGCGATCCGGATATTATATTTCCTTCCTTGTAACCGACTCCATGTAAACCCTAGCCCTCTCCGGTGCCTATATAAACCGGAGAGGTTGGTCCTAGTAGGCGATCACAATTACAATCATACCATCATAGGCTAGCTCTTAGGGTTTAGCCTCTACGATCTCGTGGTAGATCTACTCTTGTACTACCCATATCATCAATATTAATCAAGCGAAGTAGGGTTTTACCTCCATCGAGAGGACCCGAACACAGGTAAACCTCTGTGTCCCTTGCTTCTGTTACCATCAGCCTTGACCTTGCGATCGGGACCCCCTACCCGAGATCCGCCGGTTTTGACACCGACATTGGTGCTTTCATTGAGAGTTCATGTGTGTCGTCGCCGTCAGGTTCGATGGCTCGTCTTATCGTCAAAGACAACATTACTTCGGAGGGGGCTCTGGCTGTAGGCCAGACGCTCCGGCTTGGCGGCTTTATCATGGCCGCCCCATTGGCGGTGGCGCCGACGATGACTTCTCGGGTCATCAATCATAACCTTCGCGTCAGTTCGGAACTTGCCGAACAGATGGATCCAATGGAGCTCTCCTCCCTTAACGAACTCTTGGATCACATCGCCGCTCTGGGATCGCTACAGACTATGACCGGATTGGGCTTAAACCCGACCAGAGGGACATCAAGTCCCTGCCGGCCACCCACGAGATAGCGATAGTGGAGGAACCACATGCAGATTGCCCCTCAACTTTGAGGACAAGTTGTGTTCGGATCACCGAACTCCTTGAGCCAAAGACCTGCTTAGAAGAAAACCTGACCCAGGTCCCGGACTTAGAATCGGGCATCGGGCCGAAGAAATTGGGCACCCCAGATACTGAGCTGTTCAGCTCGGGGCCGCCCGCGCCCTTGGGCGCCAGACCGGATCAAAATCCGGACTCTAAACCGGACCTAAACTATCTCTCTCGCATCAGGCAAGAGCCCCAGGAAACCGTACATCGCTACTGGGCCAGATTCCTCCTTGCACTTAATAAGGTCAGGGACTGCCGCGAAGAGGACATGGTCTCACTTTTCTGCAAAAACTGCACAGACGAAGGACTCCTCAATGATATAAGCCGCCGCGACATAGTACGCTTCGCGGACTTGGCAACCATATTACGGAAGTACTGTGCGATGGAGAGCGCTTGGAAGACCCAAACAGAATTTTGGGATAGTACTGCTCTCGCCAAAACCTTTGTCCGAACCAAACGGACGAACTCTCGTAAGTCGTCCGACCCAACCCCCAAGAAACCAAAGCCCACTCCAGCGCGGAGATCCGTATTGGAAGGATGGCTCGACGGTCCATGTAAGCTCCATAGTACTCCGGATACAACACCTACTCATAGCCTTAAGGCATGTTGGATACTCCGGCAGGTGGAAAAAAGTGGCGAGGATCTTCTTGTGGGCCATAAAGCGGAACAACATCCCGCCAACGAACACAATACGGTACTAACAGTGTTCGAGACTTTCGCCTCCAACAATAGGCGCAAGCGAGCTCGCCGAAGCTCCGTTGAGATTCACCGTGTGGCAAAAATAAACCCTTGGAACGACACTGCTATAACTTTTAATGCCAGTGATGAACCCCTATACCGGGCTGTTCGGGCACTAGCCGCTCTGGTCCTTAGTCCGATCGTAGATGGCTTTCAGCTCACTAAAGTACTCATGGACGGCGGAAGCGGATTAAATCTGATTTATGAAGAAACACTCAGCAAGATGGAGATTGATAAAGGCCGCATTGAGCAAAGCAGCACGACCTTCAGGGGAATTATCCCTACTCGGGAAGCACGGTGTGCGGGAAAAATCACACTCGATGTGGTATTCGGCACCCCAGAGAATTATAGGTCCGAAGAAATCACATTCCAAGTGGCCCCTTTCAGCAGCGGATACCACGCCCTTCTAGGGCGGGACGCGTTTGCAAGCTTTCAAGCTATACCCCATTTCGGTTACATGAAGCTTAAAATACCCGGGCCCAATGGAATCATCACCCTAGCCAGTGATCCGGACGTCGTGCTTCGCGCCGAAAACAAAACCGCAGCACTAGCCCTGGAGGCATTATCAGAGGCCCTAGCAGCCGAAGAATTAACAGCACTACGGGCCGCCGTGGACAGGGACGACGTAATACTCGACAAACGACCCAAGTCCACCTCATTCAAACCTGCCGACGAGATAGTCAAATTCCAGGTCCACCCAATGGACCCCACGAAGACAGCTTCCATCGGGACACAGCTGAGCCCCGCGATCGACGCCACACTGGGAAGGGGAGTCCGGCAATACTAGCACGGATCCGAATACATCCCCAGATTCCGAACCATCAGACATATTCGGAGGTTCTACCCCCGAAATAACGTCCTCGGCCCATGAAATCATGGCTGTAATCGCCCCGTGGACCGAGCCCTTCTTGGCCTACCTAAATAGGCAGGAGCTCCCCAAAGACCAAAATGAAGCACGCTGCATTGTTCGGCGTTCTAAAGCTTACAAAGTATACGAAGGGGAACTCTACAAGAAAAGCGCTACCGGAGTACTACAAAGATGCATCTCCGAAGAGAAAGGGCGGCAGCTCTTGGCTGAAATCCATGCCGGCCTGGGCGGGCACCACACCGCGGCCCGGGCATTAGTCAGCAAGGCCTTCCGTACAGGCTTCTATTGGCCGACGGCCCGAGCGGACGCACAAGACCTTGTCCAACATTGCGTCGGTTGCTAGCTCTTTGCCAATCAGAGTCACATGCCTCCTACCGCTCCCCAAACTATCCCCATAACTTGGCCCTTTGCGGTCTGGAGGCTGGATATGGTCGGACCTCTTAAAGGGGGAAGCCATAAGAAGAAATACTTATTGTTCATGGTGGACAAATTCACCAAATGGATAGAAGCTAAACCAGTCAAAACGGCTGAATCCGGACCAGTAATAGACTTCATATCCGGGTGCATACATCGATACGGTGTCCCCACAATCATCATCGATAATGGCTCAAATTTCACAGCTGACGAAGTGAAAACTTGGTGCACAAAAATGGGTGTCAAGCTCGATTACGCTTCCGTCTACCATCCACAAACTAACGGCCAGGTAGAGCGGGCAAATGGTCTCATTATGGCGGCATCAAACCCGGCTAGTGCGTTCCTTGACAGAGTCGATCGCCTTTGGGTGGAGGAGCTTCGACTCCGTGCTCTGGGGTTACGGACCACGCCAAATCGCACCACAGGATACACACCATTTTTATGGTGTACGCGCGAAGCAGTATTACCTTGCGACATAATACATGATTAAGCCACGCGTCGCGCATGTACAAAGAGAAGGAAGCCGAGTTAGATCGGCAGGATAATTTGGATGCCACGGAGGAAGAGCGCGATGTCGCAAAAGCCCGTTCCGCATTCTATCAGCAGCAGGCTTGCGATACCAAAGCGAGAAGTGCGGGCCAAAACTTACAATATTGGCGAGCTTGTTCTCGACTACCGGAGAAGAAGAAGGACAAACTCAAACCCAAGTGGAGGGTCGCCGTCATTGACAAAGTTCTCACCGGAGGAGCGTACGCTTCGTAATGCATCCGATAACAGACTCGAGCCGAACCCATGGAACACGGCAAGACTATGGAGATTCTACGCCTAGCGCCGAACACAGTGTTCGTCTCCTAACCCCTCCCTTTTAATTAAGCCCCATCCCATTTTCCTTTCTCGACCTTTTCTCTCTTCACACAAAGTATTCAATATAGTGCGGTTCCGGATCACTCGGCCGCACTAAGTGTAAAGCACATACAGGGGGCTTCCTATAGGGAAGTTAAAATGATTAATCACATGGCTTTCGCACATCGCATATGCATTATTTTTCCATATGTGCCTTTTCTTCACCATTATATGCATCGATATGACTTAAGATGTTGCCAAGCTGGGTTGTGCGGCTCTTGTGTTTATGCCCTACGTTCCCGTTAATTGGCTAGGGCATAAGGGGAGCACCTCTGCGATTGTTATTGCTGGTTCAGCGGATGTGTACCTCAGATGGGTGAAGCGAAAGCTAGCTTCCTTAAGAGAATATTGATCGGTGATCAAAAGATGTATTCGTTTATCATAACATAAATCCCGAAGTCTTGTATCCTGCGCCATCGTTCGTAGTCCGGACATGTGCATCATCGCATGCGTACCGGGAAAGGAACCCCTAACGGAACTATTCTCTCGGAAGATGTTTCTTACTATCCATGTAATATAACATAACTAGTTGGGTACTTATGCATTCAAGCACTTATGAACCCTCGCCTTGTTTCCACGCATACCCCGGTTTTGTATAGCTGAGCGGGTATTCGGACACACCCCGGACTATAGGATCCGGGGCCTGAAGCGAAAAGGTCCGCCATGACAAATGATTTTAATCCGGCTAGGGGCTAATCATGCCCATTAAATCACACAATCATTTGGACTGATTCAAT
This sequence comes from Aegilops longissima, assembly GCA_021605205.1. Classification (NCBI taxonomy): domain Eukaryota; kingdom Viridiplantae; phylum Streptophyta; class Magnoliopsida; order Poales; family Poaceae; genus Aegilops; species Aegilops longissima. Next base: position 588,555,201 of record CM038682.1, read on the forward strand.
TCCTCTTCTATACCGTCCAACAGGCTATCTAGTTTACAATCCTGTTGAGAATACTTAGCGGCTAACGCTACCTGGTCATACACCGACTAACGGGAATTTCTTGCCCATCGGGCCCTTGATCCCACTTGACCATATGGTTCGGGTCCAGCTTGGTGTAGCGTCTTCACCATTGCCCGAGCTTCTCTTGCTCCTTGCCGCATGCTGATATCTTCCATAGGCGGAGCGCCGCGGGCTCCTTGAAGCAGGTCCATAAGTTCCCCATGCCATTCAGCGATGAGGCTTGATGGCCACAAAGCTGAGCAACACCTGCATCACTTGCCGAGCTCGCTCGTGCAGTTGTGAAAGGTCTTGCAGTAAATCATTTGCAGATGAGGGCATCTCCTCTTCAGGGCGACCCGTTAACATACCTGCAAGCAAAATTCTTTCAATATACTTCCGCGCCGAACTGTACAACAGTTCGTCTAGGCACTTACTGTAAACGTCGCGTCGAAGCCTCTTGTTCTCCTTCATGGAGTCCGCCAGCTAAGCGCGGAGATCTTTTAACTCCACGTCCAGTTGTACTTTGGCGTCTTGAAGGTCGTTCTTCTCCCATCTAACTCGCGTAAGAATGTGCTCGCCAGCCTCTAGCTGCTTTTTGAGATGCGATGCGTCCTCTCCTACGCCCTCCGGACTCACCCCGGGATTGTCTGCAGAATTTTCTGTTAGACTTGTCACATCAGCCATATACGAACTGATGCATCTTCGTGCAATTGTGACAATTGTTACCAGATGAGGGCTATTGGGGCTCCTCTAATTTAGCAACTGCGGCCCTCAGCTCGGCCTTGCATCCCTCCAGCTCCCGAAACAATTGCTCGTTCTTCTCTATGAGGACCTGTACATAAATTGATCCTTAAAACTGTTGTTTCAACCGTTTCAAGTCTCAGGGGCTGCTGCTATACATACTTATCAAAATTTCTCACCCGTATGTCTTCGGTATACTGGTTTGTCGCTTGGGCAAGCCCGCCCCGAGCAGCTTGGACGTACGCGTCCGCCGAATTGAAGGCATTAAACGCCTCTTTGGAAAAGATGTTGTTCCGAAGTACGGCCCATCGGCGCCTGTGATTCATGGCGCTCTCTACTTCAGAATTCGTGGTTGAGAGCATGTCCGCGCTCTCTGTTGGAGAACTATGCAGTGCTGGCCCCGTGTCCGCCTCCGCCCCTGAAGCATGTTCCGCAACCCGGCTGGTGGAGGCGTGATTGGTAGGCTCTCCGGATATAGTCCGGTTATTCCTCTTCCTGCCAGACACAAAGGGCGTTGTCATATTTTTAAATTCTATAATTACAGGACAGGTTATTGTTTTACCTCTGTAGCAGTGTGTCAACCCTCACGCCTTCCTCTTGAGCCTGCCCGTGCAGGCGCCCGTGGTTGACGAGTCCCTAGGGGCTCGGCCCCTCGCTCCGGCCGTCGTCTCTTCAAATAGAGCGAGCGCCTCAAGGTAAATTATAACACACAGGAGAGTCCTCCTCGAAGGATAGGGCTTTCTAGTTAAACACACACAAAGCGAGGAGCAGTCTAGGGTAGTTGGCGTAATGGCCACTAGGCGCCATCCCAGCTACTTTGATAAAATATCCCATTGACAAGCTCCACGGTGATATCCGGATCCACTTTAAGTCCCGGATCTAGGGCCCTTCGAGGTCCTCTCAGTTCTTGAGGAGGGCTGAAGATTCCTTCTCGGCCCTCCTTAATTCCTGCCCGAAGCATTGATGCAAGTAATCTTAGCGAAGAACGCTAGAAACAAGCAGGAAAAAGAATGGCAACTTACCCATCTGGGGGGTTGTACATGGAGAATCCGTCCCGCGTTTTTATGCGAAGGAATTCCTCCTCTTACCCTTTGTACAGATCAGACAATATCCTTGCCAGAGCGGCAGCGGAGTCCGGGCCTTTACGGCCGCAGCTGGTGGCGTCGTCTTCCCCGTTGAAATGCCACATGGGCTTCCCTCGATATTGGAGCGGCTGCACTCCTCGTCTTATGCATATCGCCATAACCTCAACTATCGTCAGTCCGGATTTGGCCAGTAACTTTATCCTGTCCATCAGGAGGAATATTTCCCTCGTGTCCTCTTCTTGTGGGCCCCGGGGGTGCCAGCTTAGGCGTGCCCTTGGCGGGGCGTTGCTGAACTTGCGGAGACTTGTCCGGACTGGATCCGGAAGGGGCGTCGTTTATATAGAACCACTCAAGGCCAGTTTTACGGTGCCTTCTTAGGAGTGCTTGGACAGGTATCCGGTCTCGGCAATCGCCATACTTCGCCCCACCCACTTGACATAGGGACTCCCCACAGGTGCGGGGGCGAGGCGAACAACTTCGCCATAATTCAAAGTGTGGTTCACAGCCTAAAACAGCTCGCCGCAGGCAACATACCCGCTATGTGCGAGAATAGAGGCAGGGGTAAGATCGTAAGCGGAGGCCGTAGAACTCCGAGGAGCCCATGAAAAAACGGATGGATAGTGAACCCGGCGCCCCTCGGCGGATGAGGATCGGACATATCGCTCCTTGAGAGATGGGTTAGGAGATCCCTCGGCTTGGTCTCCTCCGTCATAAGTGGCTATTCCAGCTCGGGGCGGAGACCATGAGCGCCGGTGGGAGAAACCCTTGGGTTTGTAACTTTGTCAAACGGCTATGAGGAACTGAACACTCTCCCCAATCCCCGACTTAGAACGAGAAGGGCAAGCAGAAGAGCTGCGACGGCCGGCCATGTTGGAATGGCTTTTCGCGGAGCGCTCTGTTGGATGCTGGCTCTGGGAGGGAGAGTGAGGTTTTGGATCTGAGAATTCCCGTCCCTTCAAATAGACGGTTAGCCCGGAGGATCGAGGGTGGCGAATGCAAAAATGCCTTGACTCCTCGCATTCGCTCAACACGTGGAGATGGTCATTACTGAGGCCCCGAACCCGAGGAGCACAACATTGATTGGAGGCAGGACACTATTCACCGTAACAGGCGCTTTGGAGTATTCGGAGAAGGAACCCGCCTTGCAATGCTGAAGACAAGACTGTGCGCCGGACTCGTCATCATTGAAGCCTGGTTCAGGGGCTACTGGGGGAGTCCTGGATTAGGGGGTATCCGGACAGCCGGACTGTGTACAACGTCCGGACTATTGAAGCGTGAAGATACAAGATTCAAGACTTTGGCCCGTGTCCGGATGGGACTTTCCTTGGTGTGGAAGGCAAGCTTGGCGATCCGGATATTATATTTCTTTCCTTGTAACCGACTCCATGTAAACCCTAGCCCTCTCCGGTGCCTATATAAACCGGAGAGGTTGGTCCTTAGTAGGCCGATCACAATTACAATCATATCATCATAGGCTAGCTCTTAGGGTTTAGCCTCTACGATCTCGTGGTAGATCTACTCTTGTAGTACCCATATCATCAATATTAATCAAGTAGGAAGTAGGGTTTTACCTCCATCGAGAGGGCCGAACACAGGTAAACATCTGGGTCCCTTGCTTCCTGTTACCATCAGCCTTGGCGCATAGATCGGGACCCCTACCGAGATCCGCGGTTTGACACCGGCAATGGCGGCCTCTATGAGTCATAATCGGCAACGGAGTCAGTTCATTGTCCTGACGGTGGTACTTCTACGCTTGGCGTCGGCTTCCGGGAAGCAGATCCGAGACCGTGGAAGACGATGCCGGGGAAGAGGCTCCGTCTACGACGACGACGGTGGACCGGCTCCAGTGCGGCGTACGAGGTTGTCGATGAGGCAGATGTGCTGCAGTGGACGAGTGCACCGATGTAAAGGGGAGGAGCACGAAGGCTGCGGTGCAGTGGAGAAGTCTATTTTGCGGTGGGGATAGAAAATGGGAGTATTCAGGTGTACTACTCGGGTGCGGGGTGGGGCTGGCTGGGTAGGGTGAACACTGAGTTCTGAAAACAGCCCCTACCAAGCATCGTCCGTGAGGCCTGTTCGAAGGCTATGATGGTAACTTCCTTTGCTAGAATCAGGTCGCGGGAGATTTTCCGTCGACCTCAAAATTTTGTGACCTTTGGACTCCCGTGTGGCGTGTTGAGTGATTCGGCTAAGCAACTAGCGAGTAGTAGTAGTAAACTCTGCATATTAGGTTTGACGAAGTCAAACTTCCTAAAGTTTGACCAAGTTTATATAAAATATAAACATTTACCATAACAAATATGTATGATGTGGAAGTACATTCAATAATGAATCTAATGGTATTTATTTGTTATTGTATATGTTAATATTTTAAGCTTTCGAGAGTTTACAAAACTTGACTTTGACCAATGCTAATCTGGCGGACTTAAATAAAAGCGGAGGAGTACACATTTGTTTTCTTAGTTTGTAGTGAACTAATCATTTGTTGAAATTGTGAAATAAATATATTAGGCTATTGACTTGAATGTAATGGTCTATACAATTCAATAGTTACAATCATTGTCTAATCCCAAGATGTATACAAGGTCTATAGTACTTCACAACATGCTCAAACTCACATAATCCCAGTCAAATGAGAATCTAAATGCATTTCATAGTTATTACTTTGTAGGATGCAACAAAACAACCAAAACTCTACATCAGCCATTATAGAAGCAACATTTTGACATATCCCATTGTGTGAATGAAACGTGCGAGAGAGATCTTTTGAAGATGGAGCAGATAGGGCGGGAAAGATTGTATGTATGTGGGCGAGAGAGTAGGAGACAAACCTAACGAGATAGAGAGAGAGAGAGAGAGAGAGAGAGAAAGAGAGGAAGAAGTTAGGTGCATGAGAAAGATGGAGACATGTAATATCGTGAGATCGTGTGCATCCAGATTCTGTATCGTGGAAGGAGAAGAGACAACATGTTTGATGAGAGAGCTGGAAAAACATGGATGAGAGGAAGGATCTCATGGGTTGAGGATTGATAATTTTGTGCGGGGAGAGAGGGATTGGTAATTTTGTGCAAGAGAGAGAGAGGGGGGGCGAGGAGTCGGTCGTCGTCAGCCACATCACCCTGCTTCCAAATGACCCGCATTCTCTAGCGGTGTGGTTGCCGTCTTTGATCTGCTCGATGCCCTCTTTGAAGATTGAGGTGTTGTGCATGTTGGGGTGCAAAGAAGCACAAGCGAGAGTGGTCGCCATATAACCTTGGATGGGGATGAATTGTGTGCTCGGGGGAGTGTGTGTGTGTGTGTGTTGTTCTGTGTGTGTGTGTGTGTGGATATTGGCGAAAACAAACCTAAGGAGAGAAATGGGTATTCACGAAGAGATTGTGCGGGCCTTGAGGTGGGCGGGGGCAGTGAGGGTGTCAAAATGTGCGTGTTGATGCATATGTTGCATGCGATCGTCTGAGGGATTTGACGAATCGAGAGAGATGGTTGTTGTGTTACGGATGCTCCTCTCTCTCTCTCTCTCTCTCTCTCTCTCTCTCTCTCTCTCTCTCTCTCTCTCTCTCACACACACACACAAGTAAACTAGAAGACTGTTCTCTCATGTATACACAACGTATCGGCATCTGTCTATGTCTCACTCATGCATGATCATTTGCACATTCACACCTCTATGTCTGTATCACACGCACACCGTCTCCGCATTGCCCTTCATACAACACACATATGGACACATACACACGTTCTCTCTCAGTCACACACACAAAATAAGTATTAAAAAAACCAGGCGCACCTAAAGCGTCCAAATCCAAATAAACACAAACTGGAGCTAAATTCAAATATATGGAAATATTGCAGCGTCAAGAACTTTCCCAGGAAAAAAGTTGAGTAATATTAGAGGATTGTTTTCACACACACAAAAGGTTCGGTGGATGTCCTTGGTAGCGACACGGTGGCCTTACCGTTTGATCGACCGCGCGGCTGCGGTTCACGCACTTGCACAGGATTCCGTATCGTGGCTGTGGTACTAACTTCAAAAAAAAATTAATAAAAGCACTGCCTAAGTCTAATGTTTACGTGTACTAGTACGGTTTTCTTTTAAGTTTGACCAACCTCATATAAAACTAAAGTAAGCTCCCATACGCGAACTCATCAATATGCCGCCGCCGTTGCGCATGCCGGCGCCCGCCTGCTCCGGCCAACAATTTCTCGCCCATCACCGATGTGTCGCCGCCATCCCTGTGCCATGAAGCCGAAGGCTTGCCCACTCACGTCGTCTGCAGTCCCTCCTCGCCATGCCGCGGTGCTGCCAAGCACGCGAGCAGCTGGTGGAGCCACGTCTATGCACGCAGCATAACTAGCGTGTCATTGTCGTCTCCGCCCGCGCGGAGGAGGCGCGCATGGTGGCTGTCGCGGCGGAAGCCGGTCACGCGCGCGTCGAGCCCGCAAACCGGGTGCGGACGCAGAATCTACCTTCGAGACCTTGAATGCCACGTGGATCCTGCAATCTGGAGGAGCAATTTGGGTCAGTCGACTCATGTGAGCCGTTTGATGCAACATAGATGGCTAGAAGGGCTTCTTCCACCTCTTCTGCCGTCTTCTTCCTTTGCTCCGTCGAACTTCTTTCACAAATCGACTGACCCAAATTATACTACTAGTACGAACGTATTAAGTACAGTAGGAACACGAAGAATCTGACGATAGTACCAACTGCAAGAAGAACAGTAGTAAGACATAGTACTAGTACTACTATACATACTAAAGAGTTCAAATAACGAGAAAGAACATAAACATAGTTCTGCTGGGGCCTCAGCACAACACACACTTGAAAATAAACTAAGCAACTAGTCCGCTTGACACTGCAGTAGAACTAGCATGAGCAACGGCACTGCCACCTACTCGGAGTCCGAGTCCACGTCCTCGACTTCGTCCTCGTCCCTCTTCCTCTTCCTCTTCGCCGGCGCTTCTTTGCTTGAACCGGACCTTTGGGCTCGCTTCTTCATCCAACCCATGTAGATATTTAAACAAGGTAGGCATCCATTGCTGCGTCACAGGATGTGATCTTCATCTAATGTCTTGACTCCCATGCGTGATGAAACTTCGTGATGAGGTTTCTTCAGTTTAGCGTACAAAGGATCAATCATGGCTGCTGCGGGGTCAGCATTGAAGGTTGAGAGGAGGACACCAGGCTTTCATACGGAGATCGAAGGGCTGGCCTACAACGAGAACTATCCGACGCAGGACATCCTGTCGTTCTTAAAGCCTCGATGTGAATTTCACTCTTTTGTCCTTGAGGAACTTCTTAAAATCCTGGCACTCAACGTCGGCATGGCATATGTGGTAGACCAAGCAAACGTTATGTACGCAAACCTGGATCACGGCGGGCTTCTTCCTCCCTTCGTCCTTTAGATCCTTCTCTCGTCCCAAGACTATGGTGTACTCAACATCTAGCCCAGCGACCCACTGATCCGTTGAACTGTTGAACATGCGTAGGAAGCGAGCAAGCCATGCTTTCACCGTCGCGGATCCACGTGTGTAGATGACGATGAACAGATCGTCGGTGATGGCTGTAACCTGGTACTCAGCAGCGACCGTGGAGATTTGGGAGGCCATGGATTTTGGAGGAGGGTTAGGAGAAGTTGAACTGTTGTACCCATAAAAACGGGAGCGAACTAATGTGAAAGGACGGACGACGGTGGGAGCAAACTGTTGTGAGGTAGAAGACGAGGGCGAGTAGGGCGTCTTGACGGCGTGGGGTTGCTAGCTTGCCGGTGGATAAGCGGCTGCAAGCCCCAAAGTTCTCGAGAACTATGCGGGACCCACTAGATGTCATGTCTACTAGACCCATATCGTGGGCTGACGGTATAGCTTCGCTTGTTCATGCGCCATGCCGGTAGCGTGGATGTAACTTCACTTAATTCCGTCAATAGTCGCGCCTCCCGACCTTCGCCTCCCTCGCAGTCGCGCCCTTTGAAACTTCGACCGGCTATAAATGAGCAATTTTTTGCCTACTCGCATGCATGATACTCCCTCTGGTCCTTTTTACTCCCGTCAACCGTTTGCAAAGTGTTTGACCAAATATATACTTTTTGAACACCACCTTATATTAATTAACCAGCCACACGGTACACTCATTCGATACAATATTCACCACACGGTGATGCGTTATTTACAAGAATACCATCTAATCTATTATCAAAGCTATACTTAGCGATTAAGTGTGCCACCTTATTGGCGAACAGCTAATCTTTGACAATTGAAGATTGTTAATCAACCGAGATGCTCAACGCTTTCATCTTGAGTCACGCATAGCAGACTGTCATAGTCCCGATGCAAGAGGCGCTACCACAAAAGCGCAATCAGTCTCTAAAATTACAGGATTATGAAGAGAAATACCTATGTAGAGACCGGCAATGCAAGCCCTAAGCTTCGCTTCCTCCACGCTTTGACAGGCATCAATGAAATCCCACGACCAAATTTATACTAAAAATATCAATATCTACAATACTGATTATAATGAGTATAAGAACTACGTTTTGTAATGAGTGTAAAAATATTGATTTGACATTGTGAATGTTAATACTCCCTCCGTCTAGGTGAGTAAGTCATCTTAGGCTGTGCACCGTGACTAAGGAGGAGGGGAAAACGAGAGACATTAATGTTTATTTGCTAATTAAATAGTATTGCATGCAATGAACTAACCACTGCATGCCATGTTTGATAGTCTCAGGTCATTAAAAGCATGCACATCCTCATCTCTTATTGGTTGATATGTCAAGAAACAAGAAACGAGGTAGAAGTTAATGCACCGCGCCTCGTGTTTGGGATTATTTGGTTTTAAATAAGATGACTTACACACCTAGCTATTAGAGTACCACTACCTCCCTTCTAGTTTAAAGGGCTCGACTCAAAAATTCACCTACTCTTAGCAAGATAGTAGAGGCGGTGGAATAGTTTTGAAGTCTGCAAAAGTACTCAACTAATGATGTCGTTCTTCACAAAAAATGTGTTTACCAATGCATGCATGAACACTAGTTACTCTAACCCCTCTCTTCTTTAATTCTTTGCCCCATCAGCATGTTTGCTATTCCGTGTGCATGATACCAGCTAAGATACCACCATTATGGCCAGCCTTAATCATCGCATGCAATAATTTAGTGCACCTTGAAATATGAACATGTGTGGGCGTGTATGTTTTAATGACTTGAGACTATACCTAGCCCGGCATGCAAGATGACTTATTATGCACCATTCCCCATACCTGCAGGAAGCCCGTTCGTCTCCAAATCTTTTCCTCTCCATGTGTGGAAACAATATGCTGCCAAACTCTCCTTCTCCCTCCGTGTCCCACCACTCCACCCGTGTGAAAAAATCTGCATGCATGACTCTCCTCCCCCCACGCTCGTCCAATCCGTTGTGACCAGCAATATTTCCACCCCTTCGCTCCCCCGTAATTTACTCCAACAAAAATGCACACGTAGCTTTTACTTAACTTCAGGTGCATTGGGTCACTGACATACGGGCCCAGCAGTGTACTGGCCCTGCAGTTAAGTCAGTGCAGCTCAGTCCATATCTTAGGTAGGTGTGCCATTGCTCGCTATAAATACTGCGCCTACCACGACATCGCTATCTCCTCCCCCTCACGTTCACGTTCATCGCTATCTCCTCCCCTCCCTCTCACGTCGACCACCATGGCATCGCCCCTCCCAAACCCTAGGAGCCCCTCGCTGCACCGCGCGAACGGTCACGCCTCGCCGTTTCGTTCCTCGCCGCCACTAGTCGAGGAGGATGCGTCGGAGTTCCGCTCCTCGCCGCCACTAGTCGAGGAGGACGCGTCGGTGTTCCGCTCCTCGCCGCGACGCGACGCGTCGACGTTCCGTTCCTCGCCGCCACTAATCGAGGAGGACGCGTCGGTGTTCCGCTCCTCGCCGCGACGCGTCGAGGTGGACGCGTCAGCGTTCCCAATCTCGCCAGCACGCACGTCGGAGGACGCGTTGGCTCCCCGCTATGAGGAGAACGCCGCGCCGCCCGCCGAGCCCCCCAGCCTTGAGGAGCTTTGGAAAGAAATGGATGTCGCCTTGTGGGAGGCTTTGCCTCCAGCAGCGCGCCAAAATAGAGCGGAGAAGAAGGCCGAGGAAGAGAAGCGCACAGCGCAACAAGCTTTCTGGGAGATCTATGTCGCGTCCGAGAGAGTCAAGCAATTGGTTCTTTGGTAGAAGGCTCGTGCGAGGGCCGTGAGGGTGGCGGAGGACGCCCGTGTCGACGCCCTGAGTGCGGTCGGGCCCAAGCGCCTCATCTCGCTTGGCGATGCGTGGACCGGTGCACTTCCAGCCAGGAGGAGTACCTATTGGCGCGGATCACCACACCGGTGAGATCGCGCTCGCCCGCCGACAAGCCGCCAATCAGCACCTCGCGAGTTGCGAGGCTGAGAAAGAGGTGTTGCGTCGTGCGCTGAGAAGCGACCACGCACTGGGCACTCGTGGCGCGCCGTAAGCGCTCCTGCGAGCACCGTGGCTTTTAGGAGGAGTATAATTTTTGTTTAAAGGCGATCTCATTAGTTTTGGGGCGCAAATGATAAATCGAGCGTTCAGGAACTTTTAGCGTCCTTAATTAAGTATGTAAAAGGAAAGTTTGGAAGCGTTGTGTACTATTACGCATTTTGCAAATGCGTGCATATAGCACAAACTTTACTATATACTATCGGACTACGTCTCTCTCGATATATGCTTGCGGATGTGCTACTCCCTCCGTCCAGGTCAATAAGTCATCTTTGGTTGTGCACGGTGACCAAGAAGGAGGTAAGACTTGTACACCTAGACGGAGGAGTACTACTATTACTTATATGCGTGCAAATGCACGTTTTAACATTACGATGCGGTTTTTGTAAAATTAGAAAAACAGCACTAGTCAAGCTTATGAAGCGATTCAATGCAAAACAAATGCAAAAATGCTCGTTTGATTGTTTAATTTTAGCTTCCTTCTCTGTGGTTACTTCTCACGTAGTACTTTGTATGGAGTATCTCACTGGTTGGAAAGGCATGCAAATTCCCAAACCGCTTCCTACACCACATGTCAATTTTTGCCTAACAAGTTGTGCCGTGCAATTGAATTCCAACTTGAGTACTACTACTAGTAGGAGTACCAGGGGCCAGTTCTTTTAGGCTTCTAGATTAGTAATCCCATAACTACTACCTCCATCCTGGTTTATTGGTCCCCATTGTAATCTGTGTCAAATTTTGATCATAAATTTAACTAATGAAATGTTAGTGCATGTCACATGCACTACTCCATCCGTCTAGGTGAGTAAGTCATCTTAGACTGTGCACCGTGACCAAGGAGGAGGAGAAAACAAGAAACGTTAATGTTTATTTGCTAATTAATAGTATTTCATGCAATGAACTAACCACTGCATGTCGTGTTTGATATCTCAAGTCATTAAAAACATGCACACTCTTTATCTCTTATTGGTTGATATGTCAAGAAACAAGAAACGAGGTAGAAGTTAATGCACCACGCCTAAGTGTTTTGGGATTATTTGGTTTTCGTAAGATGACTTACACACCTATATGCACCGCGCCTAAGTGTTTTGAGTAACATTTTAGCAGTTAAATCTTTGGTCAAAATTTAGCACAAATTACAATGGTGAGGAATAAACCAGGACGGAGTAGTAGTTTAGAAGCCCAAATAAATGAGTGAGGCACCTTATTGTTACTCTCCACTGTGACTAGTCTTGTGGGAAAAGCTGGGGAAGCCACCAAAAGAAATGGCCCTAGGAGTAGTAGCTAGGGATCGAGTGTGGGAGATGAACCGGGGAAAGTAAATGCAGAGAGATGAAATGCAAAAAAGACGGAGGGATGTGATGGTTGCTTGTCCGTTTATTTTACCAGGCCATTTATTTCTGGGAGTGGTTGGTTTTGTGATATGACGGCTTTACTGCGCCACGAGCGGGGTGAGAGGTGAGCACTACAAAAAAAGACACATCCGTGACATTTTGGGCCGAACGAAATTTTTTTCTGTCATACATATGACACTTCTATGACGATAATTGTGACAAAACCCGGTATCATCATAGATGTGGTGGGCTCCTACTTCTATGACAAAAATCATGACAGAAAATGGGCTTTTCGTCTTGGGCAGGCGGAGGCGAGCTGCATGACATTCTTTGGGCCATCCATGACGGAAAAAACCGTGGTAGAAGCGAGGGAGAAATTTTGAGGGAGTTGCGGTTCTGGGTGGGAGGTCGAGGCGGGCGATGTGCGTTTCTCTCATACGTGCAGCGTGTGTGTGGCGTTAGCTCTAATCGAAGCCGAGCGGGCGTTGGGCTCTAACTGAAACCGGTGATTGCCTTTGCGAGCTCGCGTTCTTGAACCCGAGCGATCGATCGATGGCTGTTAATGAACCCGATGGAAGCGATTCGCCGCTCATTGCTAGTGGCGTTGTGGGGGGGGTTGGATGAGCGATGGCGGTGGCGTTGCCTCTGGATGAGCAGGAACCCGTGGTGTGGAGGGCTGGATGAGCAGTGAGCGGTGGAGGGTGGGCTGTGGAGGGTGGTTGAACAGGACCCGTGGTGTGGAGGGCTGGATGAGCAGTGAAGCGGTGGAGGGTGCCCGTGGAGAGGAGTGGTTGAGCAGTGGCGGTGGAGTAGCGCGGTGGAGGCTGGAGGAGGTCGACGATGGCCCGTGGAGGCCGGAGGAGGTCGGCGGTGGAGATGAGCGGTATCCGTGGAGTCCGTTTTGCGGTACGCCACACCCTCCCCATTTCGACCGTGGCGCTCCAACACAAGTTCGTTTTGTCCGTTTTGGGGTCGCCACACCCTCCCGATCAACAGGACCCCGTTTCGACCGTGGGAGGTCTGTTTCGCCGTTTTGCGATGCGCGGGCCCTCCGATCAACAGGACCCGTTTGAGCGTGGCGGTCGAACACAAGGCCGTTTCCTCCGTTGTGCGGTACACCAGGCCTCGTTTCCATCGCCTATTCCGTCCAAGCCCTCCTGATGAACATGACCATGCATTCCGTTCCGACCCAGCCGGTTGGCTTCCCATGAACACGGCAGCGCTGTTTCTGTTCGACCCAGACATGTGCGTATGCACGATAGGCGTTGAGACCCTGCCCGTATGTGCGTGCGTGACCGTATTTTCTTTCTTGCACCCTCGCCATTATGCGTGCGTGTACATGCTACGTCGCGCCTCTACATCCACCGGTATATATATGCATTACGTTCGCGACTAGAATGACAACGCTCGTGCGCTTCGACCAGGTGGGTCCCGGTATCGAGCACTTCCTTGCGTGCGATGATGTAGCTGGTGGGTCCCAGCAGTCGAGAGGCTAATTGTTTTTGCGGACACACTTCCTTGCGTGCGAAGATGTAGCTGGTGGGTCCCAACGGTCGGGGCGAATCGTTTTTTGCGGGCGCACTTCCTTGCGTGCGAAGATGTAGCTGGTGGGTCCCGGCGATGTCGAAACTTTTTTCGCGAAATCGGTGGCCCGTCCGGTGGGTCCCTGCTGTCGGTGGAGGAATCATTATTTTCAGCGTAATAAGGAGGCACTTCCTTGCTGCGGCCGTGGACCCAACTGTCGACCTCTTCACGTCTGATCCACGTCCGATGAAGTCGTTCCTTGACCACGTTGACCACGCCACGCCGAGAGCACCACGGCGGTTGGCGACAGCAAGGCCTAGGAAGGGGCGACTTCGGGCGGGAAGGCGCGGCGATGGATGCCCACGCCAAGAGGAGTACGAGGGTTCAAAACAATTTGCCCCTCGATCGCTGGGACCCACCAGCTACATCTTCGCAGCCAAGGAAGTGCCCGATACGGACCCGGTCGGCGCACGAAGCGTTGTCATTCGGTCGCAACGTATGTACATACCGTCGCATGTAGAGGCACGCATGTGTTGTAGTAGAGGCGCGACGCAGTCGTAGAGAGGCACGCACATAGCATGTACACGCACGCACAGCGTGACGGTGCAAGAAAGAAAATACGCCATGTACATACATACGGCAGGTCTCGAACGCCTACTCACGCATACGCATATGGCTGGTCTGAACGGAGAAACAAAGGCTGGGCTGTGGTTCATGGGGAGGCAACAGAATGCGCCGTGTTCATGGGGAGGCAACGAATGCGCCGTGTTCATAGGGAGGCAACGGATGCGCTGTGGTTCATCGGGAGGCAACGAACGCGGGAGCCAACCGCTTGGACGGAAAAAGCGATGGAAACGAGGCTCGAGTACCGACAACGGAGGAAACGGACTCACGCTCGAACGGGTCCCGTTGATCGGGAGGGTGTGGCGCATCGCAAAACGGCGAAACGGACCTCCCACGGTCAAACGGGGTCATGTTGATCGGGAGGTGTGGCGCATCGAAAACGGACTTAAACGGACCTCCTACGGTCGAAATGGGGTCCCGCTGATCGGAGGGTGTGGCGAACGCAAAACGGACGAAACGGACTTGTGTTGGAGCCATGGTCAAACGGGGTCCTGTTCATCGGGAGGTGTGGCGCATCGCAAAACGGGACCATGGATACCGTTCATCTCCACCGCCGACCTCCTCCACCTCCATGGGCTACCGCTGACCTCCTCCAGCCTCCACGGGATCCTGCTCATCCAGCTCCACTGCTGCCGCTACTCCACCGGCCATCGCTCAACCACCCTCCACCGCCTACTATTCATCTAGCCCTTCACCGCCTACGCTTATCCAGCCTCCACACCACGGGTCCTGTTCAACCACCCTCCACGGCCACCCCTCCACCGCTTCACTGCTCATCCAGCCCTCCACACCACGGGTCTGTTTCATCCGTATAACGCCACCGCTCATCCAACCTCCCCCTCGTAACGCCATCGCTCATCCAATCGATCGGCTTCGCTTAGCGCGCAGAGCGGCGAATCGCCATCGGGTTCGCCATCAGCCATCGATCGATCGCGGGTTCAGTAACGCTGTGAGCCTTACAGGTACTTCGGTTCAAGGAGCCCAACGCCCGCCGGTTCGGGCTAGATCCAACGCCGACACACGCTGCACGCAGGTATGAGAGAACGCCAATCGCCGCCCCGACCTCCCACCATAACCGCAACTCTCAAATTTTCTCCCTCGCTTCTCTACCACGGCTTTTTTCCGTCATGGACGGCCCAAAGAATGTCATGCAGCTGCGCTCCGCCCGCCAAGACGAAAAGCCCATTTTCTCGTCATGATTTTTGTCATAGAAGGAGCCCACCACATCTATGATGATACCCGGTTTTGTCACAATTATCGCCATAGAAGTGTCATATGTATGATAGAAAAGATTCGCTCGCCCAAAATGTCACGGATGTGTCTTTTTCTCGTAGTGCATCCCACGATAATACTTATCTATTCACCCACGATCTACATGATCGCCACCTCTCAAGACGTAAGTGACACATGTCGTTAATGAAGGGTCAGGCACGCTCATCCAATTCTTCGCATACAGTTTTTCACTCCGCCTATAAATACCCTGCTTCCCTTCTCACTTCGCTTTTATCGCCGAAGCTTCAAACCCTAGCGCTCGCCACATTTCATCACATCGTGAGGAAGAGCTTTACTCGACCGTCATTGCCGGGGGATTTCCGCTGGGGCCGCATGGATTTATTCACTCTGTCATTACCAGAGCTGCCTTCCTCTCGCCGAAAGTTAGGCGCAAAGACTGAATCGATTTAACTTCACATCTACACTTCCTCAGCTTTGTCATGTTCTTCGCTCGTGGTAATTAAAAGTTACTTTTTATCGCCTCTCTTTGATTCAAATGTTTTCTGAAAATCTTCATAAAGGTGCTTACCTTCAAATCTTCACACACCGAACAACTCACATGTCATCTGTTCCAGAACACCTCGGATGTAACTTTCCATATTTGTAACTCCAACTCTTGACATTTTCGGCATTGTGATAAGATATTCTCCGGCGGTTGGGTTTTTTCTTCATCTTTGCATTTTGTCCATGTCATGCATTTTATATCATGTCATCATGTGCATCGTGATTTGCATACGTGTTCGCCCTATGATTCTCAGCATTTTCCCGTTGTCCGCTTTTTGCAATCCGCACTCCTTTATTCCCCCTACGCCCCTTTTACGCCTGCGGGAGCTGGTACTAAACTTTCTCGAATGGACCGAGGTTTGTCAAGTGGCCTTTGGTATACACACCGTCAGACCAATTCGTCTGGTTTCGGGTCATTTGGAGCTCGCTTGCTTGGCCAACGGTTAACCGCAGACTTAGTTGCCTCTTTAAGTTGCAGCCCAACACCCTCCAAAACAGCCCAATAACCCATCTAAGTTATTCCATGCGTTCATCGCTCGTTCGGACACGATCGTGGTGGGGCTAAAGCGGACCTCATTTGGAGCTCTTCAGCCCTTCTACCATAAACACCCTCCCCCGAATTTTGGATCAATCCTCCAAACCCTTGGATCATCCCTCGAGGCCACGGATGCTGCTCGACTAGGGTCGGTCACATCGAGGCCACACACACACTGGGACGCTACACGTATGCGGCCGGTCCGTCATGCCCGCCAGCTCGATCTCCGGGTCGCCCTGGCCGCTGGGCGGCCCCCGGGCGGCTTCGCCACGCCGCTACGCTTCTCCTCATTGCTGGCCGACGCTGCCACGCCTGGCCTCCCGGCCTCGGCCACATTGCTGCCATTTCCTCCGCCTTCGCCCACCGGCGCCTGGCCACTAGCTGCCACGGAGAACCTCGGATCGCGCTGCGATCTT
This sequence comes from Aegilops longissima, assembly GCA_021605205.1. Classification (NCBI taxonomy): domain Eukaryota; kingdom Viridiplantae; phylum Streptophyta; class Magnoliopsida; order Poales; family Poaceae; genus Aegilops; species Aegilops longissima. The sequence continues at coordinate 588,571,767 of CM038682.1, forward strand.
GCCGATCCGATCCGATCGCATTGGCTGACTTTTCTCACCCCGCTTTCATCTAAGTCCTTGTCATCCTGATTATTTTATTGCATATTCATCGCATCATAAATCTGCATCATGTTTATCGCTTGTGCGATAATAAGTCCAAATGTTCGCCAAGAGTAGATCATATCACCTTTACTCATTGCTCATTTCCATTTGAGCTCATCTTGATTCCCAAATGCTGTTAGAAGAAGGCTATGTGGATGTTAGTTTCGCTTTTAATGTATCCTGCACTTTTGTCATTTTTGCCATGATTGATGTGTGCACCCTATGAATTTGAGTCCCACATGTGTTTTTGTAATATGCCATGCCATCTTTCCAGGTGTATGCCATGTATTTTGTGATCTATGTGGTGACTAGCACAAGCATGCAAACTAGGTGTCCCGATGTTGTTGATTTCATTCGCTCGCTGGTCAGATATTTTGATGCCATGTTAACTTGATGCTACCGAGAGATCCATGCATATTTTGAGATACTTCAGTAAGGATGTTTTGTCTATACATGTCTTGCCTCTATCCATCCATGCCCTTTGTTTGTAATTATGGAGTGCCATAGCTTGAGTCAATCGAGCTCTACTTTTGCTATCAAATGTTTCCTGGCAGATTGTTTACATGTTATCTAATTTTGCCAAGGTTGTTGTGGTTGATCCATGTATGCTATGATGTTGTTCTTGCTATGTATAACTTCTATGCCATGTCTTCTTGATGTATGTATGCTTAGTTTATCATGAAAGGATCTGTAGTGAGCGCATCGAGCTCTGCAAACATGCCTACTTGTTATCAGTTTTGACATGCCATGCTGTCAATCTGTTAACGTAAATTTGCTATATTGACATGGGTGATATTATATCTTCCGATCCTTTTGGCCTGCTATGGTCAGTAAGGACTTTTTGTTCTATGCTTTGAGTAGATTCATGCCATGCCTTGTTTTGCTATTATAAGTTCTTGTAGCATGTAGTTTTCTTGCTGAACATTGCTCACGCCGCTTTTTCGCCATGTTCAGCACTTACCAAGTCCGTGAAATTTATAAGTTTTGCACTTTTGCCATGCGTTTGTTTGAACCTCATATGATGTGATTTAGCTATGTTTCGTTGTTCATCTTTGTCAAGCATCTTGTGTAGATCACTGCCATATGCTTTGTTGGTACGCTTTGTAGCAGTAGCTTAATTTCTTGTTGCTTGCTATGGCATCGCGCCGTTAATGGCAGATTTGTGCCATTCTTGTTTTGTTTGTCATTTGTAAACCATGCATCCGATTCGGGTGATCTTTATATCGATTTCAACCAAATCATCTCATTCTTCCAGTGTATACTTGGCTTGCCGTTGATGCCTGTTCATCATTTTCCTTTCCGGCGCTGCGAAACGTATTGCATATCACATCTCGTGATATCATGTCATGTTTTGCATCATGTTGCTTGTGCATTGCACCGTGATTTATTGTGGTTCCTTTGTTTGTGTTCTTGCTTTGGGTAGAGCCGGAGACGAAGTACGTGAACGAGGACCTGTTGAGAACGCCACGAGGGACTGCCGACAACTCTCGAACATTGCGGTGCAGGTGATGACCATACCCTCAAATCACTTTATATCTTTGCTATGGCTGATGCTCGCCTTTGCTATGCCTATGCTATGATGTCACCACTTGCTATATCATGCCACCCATATTGCCAGCAGTTAGCCTCTAACCATCCTTTTCCTAGCAAACCGTTGATTGGCTATGCTACCGCTTTGCTACTTCTCTTAGGCTAGCTGTATAAGTAGTGAAGATAAAGTTGTTCCTTGTTGAACATGGAGATGTTGTTCCTTGTTGAACATGGAGATGTTGTTCCTTGTTGGAACATGTTTACTTGTTAGGGATATCACATATATATCTGCTATAATTAATGCATCTATATACTTGGTAAAGGGTAAAGGTCTTGGCCTTATGCCCTCGTGTTTTGTTCCACTCTTGCAATCTTAGAAGCTCATTATACCGTGTTATGTTCCTTGATTTCATGCTCTCATCTTAAGTTAGGTGATTTATGGGACCCCTTGACAGCTTCGCTGAATAAGACTCATCAGAAGGCCCAACTTTGGTTTTACCCATTTGCCACCCAAGCCTTTTTCCTGTCAGCCATGCGTTCGAGGGTCATCTTTATTTTTAACCCCCGACCAAAGGTTCTTCGAAAGTGTCTGTCCAACTTGAGCAGGTGCTTGTCATCAAGGCAACTTGAGGTCTGGTTTTAGTTGTATGGCTCACTGCCTATCCGCAGTTCTCCGAGAATCTAGATATGTGCAGTTCCTATCGGGATTTGTCAAGACATTCTGCGGCTTCTATTGGGTCTTTGTTTTATATTGTCCAGAAATGTCTTGTAGTCCGGGATTCCGAAGATGGGACGTGTCTTCCTAGAGAAGGAATATCCTTCGCTGACCGTGAGAGCTTATAATGGGTTGTTGGGACACCGCAGGTAGTATTATCTTTCAAATGCCGTGCTCATGTTATGAGGCAGATGGGAATTTGTTAATGTCCGCTGTAGAAAAACCAAGTTGACCTCAAATAAAATACATCAATCAAGGTAGGTGTAACTTGGTGATGGTCTCTTCTTTGGAGTCCGGAAGTGAACACGGTGTTGGAGTTATGTTCGACGAAGTAGTTCAGGATCACTTGATCGCTACTAGCTTCCGCGACCGCGTGTTGCTTCTTCTTCTCGCCTTCTTTATGTAATGTAGCCACCATATATGCTAGTCGCTTGTGCAGCTCCACCTTACAACTCGTTCTTCCTATAAGCTTAAATAGTCTTGATCTCAAGTGTGAGATTGCCGAGTCCCCGTGACTCACAGATTCTACCAAAACAAAGCAGTGCCACGATGCCAAGCAGGTGACGAACCGAGCTCAAGTGGGAGTTCATGAGGAACGTGGTCGCATTATGTGTCTTTTCCCGATGATCGTGAGAGCTCAGCTTGGGACGATCGGGATCCTGTGTAGCATTTGGGGTATCTTTTATTTTGGTTCAGAGTGACCTTGAGTGTAATCTAATGATGGATGTTTATTTATGTATTGTGTGAAGTGGCTAATCGAAGCCAACTATGTATTCTCCTTATGTATTACATGGGTTGTGAAGATTACCTCACTTATGGCATTGCTTTCAATGCGTTATGCTCTAAGTCGCTTCACATGGGAGATATAGCCGCATCGGGGCGCTATGTTGGTAATCGAGCCTTCCCCACTTAGGAGCCCCCTACTTGATTGTTTGTCTGCTTGTTGAGTCTAGAATGGAAAATGTTTTGAGTCTTAGGATTATATATATCGGAGAGTAGGATTCTTTACTCCCCACCTTCTGCCGCTCCGTGAGGTCTCCCCGACGAGAAGTTTTACTCTCTCCTCAAATTTCACTAAAAAAATTTTAGGATCACGGGTATCTTGGGATCGTTCGATGGTTTTGTGACGAGAACATTGTTCTTGGTGCCTCCCACATTTAGGGTTGTGGCAGTGTCCCGGGAGTTGAGCTCCGAGGTGTTGTCGCCACAATTTTATCGCTGTCCGAATACCTGAGTTTTACCGACATCAAATCTTTTTGTACAGCTTGTTGGTGAGATAACCCGATAACCCAAAGATCAAGTAGCTCGAGTATTGCCATGACTCAGATAACGGATTTTTCAAGGTCGAGGTACATGATTTCAAGGTTTCTTGGTATGTGTTGACGGATGGATACAGCCTGATCTAGGTATTGTTAGTTTGGGTGATATATTTGTGTCCCCAGATCCCCAACACCATTGCATAACCAAAAGTTTCGGAGTTTATAGGTGGATTCAAGTAGCTCCAGCATTTCTTCCCGCAGATATTTGGTTTGTGATGGGGTAATCTTACCACTTATTTGTTCCAAATTTATCTTTGTTATTTTTTTTTCATCAACCCTAATCAAGTGGCTTCTCACCTTAATGGACGGTGATGTTAACTTTGGAATTCATTCGCTCATCCTTGTTTGAATGTTTATTGTGAAGACTATATGTTGCAATTTCTATCCGCTGATTCTACTTGACTATTTGTCTCATCAAGTGCTAACGGATGTCACCCTCTTCAGATGGCTCCGCCAACGCTGTAATCCGGAACGGAATGATGGGAATCACCGAACCTCCACCTCCACCTCCGCCCGGAGGCCCGGCAAGCTATCATGGCAGCCACCAATGCCAATGCTCGATGATTTTGCAGCTCTTGCAAGAGCGCATCAAGGGCAAGGTACAAGGAAATGGCCAAGGCAACAACCAGCCGACTTTGCTACTTCCCGCCGCTTCGCTAATCACCGGTTCATCAGGTCGAGGCCACAGACGCCGACGATTGGCTTGTGGACATCTGAAACATTTTGAATGTAGCAATGTCGATTCGAGGATTTTGTCAAGTTTGCATCATTTCAACTCAAGGACCAAGCCGAGTGGTACCAAAGAATACAAAGATTCCAGAGGAGGTCGGTGTTACCTCGATGAGTTCCACGAGATTTCGTGAGCTCACCACATTCAAAAGTGTTGTTGAGAGCAAGCGTGAGGAGTTCCGCAATCTCAAGCAAGGCAACATGTCTGTATCAATACAATATCCAGCCTGTAAACTCGCCGCTTATAAGCAAGACGCCCCGATGAAAGAGTATGATCTATCAATCGTGAGGTGGTCCAGAGAAGATCTGCAATTAGCTCTTGTGCTTTTTGAGCCGTAAAAGTATGATGAATTCTACAACATGGCATCAAGCAAGAAGCTGCCCAGCCAAATGTGAGGCTTCTAAGAAGAGAATCAGGGATGCAGTCAGCCTTCTTCTTCCTCTCAAGTGGCAAGCAGAAGCACAGTATGCAGTTTCTTCCTACCTCCTCCCTCCTCCGCTCCACAAATTTTATCAAGAAGAACTCAGTGGTCGTGGATCTTCCCACCCACCCAACCCCGCTATCGTAACAAGTCTAATTCTCAAGCTCCAAGGTCAAATGCTCCACCACCGTCTCGCTCGTGAGGTGACTTGCAACAAATGTCACAGAAGGTCACTATGCTAACAAGTGTTCAACCAAAGGCGCCTTCCTCCTCCCTGTGGAAATCTTCCAGCAATGCAAGGGTCAAGCATAACCCAAAGCATGCCAAGGTGAATATGATGAATGCAGCTGCGGAGGAATCCATCGATGTGATAATGGGTAATCTCTCGCTAATGATATTCCGCAAAGTCTTATTTGATATCGTGCATCGATTCTTTCATGTCATATCCTTTTGCATCAAGCATAATGTTGACACGTAGATTTTGTCCAAAGGCATGTTGTTTCTCCAGAAAGCTTATGACTTCTAGTTTGTTGTTCCCAATGTTTCTATCAAGATGGGCGATTATAGATTTCTCGCTAAACCAATTGTCCTTGGTGACTCGGATATTGATCTTATTCTCGAATGGATCGGCTTTCAAAGACAAAGCTCACTTGATTGTGCTGCCAGAAATTCAATTGACTCACTCTTCTAATGATGTGATCATCTATGCTGTGATGAAACCATTCGTTGTTTTCTCAATGAGAAGGGCTAATTGATGCTATCTCTCGATTCCAGCTGCTTAGAGTACCAAGATGTTTTCCGTAAGAGCTTCCGGAATGCCTCCTCATCGCCGCTTGAGTTCGTATCGATCTTGAGCCCGCATCGAACCCGCTTTGCAAGCCGCCCATACAAGCTTGGACCTGATGAGCTGAAGGAATTGAAGAAGCAGTCGATGAACAAGAGCGTCTGGTTTGATCGACCAGTTCATCTCCTTGGGGTTGTGGTGTTCTTTTTGTCCGAAGAAGGATGGCACGGACCGACTTTAAGGCCGACACCGCCCATTGAATAAGAAGACTATCAAGAACAAGTATCCACTTCCCAACATCAATGAGCTTTTCGAGCAACTCAAAGGTGCTAAAGTGTTCTCCAAGCTTGACCTTCGATGGGTTATCATCAGATTCGATTCGTGAACAAGATATTCCCAAGAAGATTCGTAATGCTTTGGTTCTTATGAATATATCGTCATGTCTTTCGCCCTGTCAATGCTCCTCCAACATTCTCTCTCGATGATGAACTTCATCTTCAACCCTACACCAATGAATCTGCCTTGGTCTATCTTGATGATATTTTGGTCTTCTTCCAAGAATAAGAAGGATCATGCCAAACATTTGCGATTGGTGCTAGACAAGCTCGTAGAGTATCAATTTATGCTAAGTTCTCCAAATGTGAATTTTGGCTTGATGAAGTGCTTTATCTTGGTCATATCATCTCGCCATAAGCATCGTGTTAATCCCGAGAAGGTGTCCAGCCAGAATTGGGAACCTCCTCGTATGTCAAGTAGCTCAGCTTTTCTTGGTCTTGCAAGCTATTGTCAAGATTCGTTGAGAACTTCTCCAAGATTGCAAAGCCTCTTTCCAACCTCCCAAGCATGTGAAGTATGTCCGTCTCCCGAGTGTGACGTTGCTTTCAATACTCTCAAAGAGAAACTCGCCAGCCCTGCCTTGACTCCTCCCGATGAATCCAAGCCATTCAAGTTTTCTCGGATGCTTCTTCAAGGTCTTTGCTGTGTTAATGCAAGAGAAGAGAGTTGTGGCTTATACCTCTCGCCAATTGAAGCTCAACGAAAAGAACTACCCCACTCACGATCTTGAGTTGGCGGCAGTTGTCCATGCATTGATAACATGGAGACATCTCTTGTTGGAAGGAAAGTGACATATTCACCCATCACAAGAGTCTCAAGTATATCTTCACTCAACCCAACCTCAACCTCAGTGCAACTGATGGGTCGAAATGATTCAAGAGTACAACCCAAGTATTGAATATACTCCCGCAAGGCCAATGTCATTGCAGATGCTTGAGCAGAAGGCTTATCGCAACAGCTTAATCCTCAAGCCCTTCCAACCGGATCTTGTGAAGCTTTCCAAGCTGAATCTTCAAGTTGTTCCTCAAGGCTTTCTTGCCAACCTCATAGTCTCCTACTTTGGAAGATCAGATTCGTGAGGCTCAACTTCGGATACCATGGTGAAAAAGGTGAAACGTGGTATCGACAAGGGCATTTCCAAGTACAAGTGCTTCCACATTGATGACAAAGATACTCTTTTCTTCGAGGACCGGATTGTGGTTCCTAAGGGTGATCTACGAAGTCATTATGAACGAGGCACACAATTCGCTTCTATCCATTCATCCCGAAGTACTAAGATGTACCATGACCTCAAGCAGTCATATTGGTGGACTAATGAAGCGAGAAATTGCTCAATCTGTGAATGAATGTGATGTCGCAGAAGAGTGAAAGGAACACCAACGCACCAGCTGGTCTCCTCCAACCTCTTGCTATTCCGTAATGGAAGTTTGATCATATCGAAATGGACTTCGGATCGGATTTCCAAAGTCCAACGCGGAAATGATGCTATCTTCGCTGTCATTGACAAGCTTACTAAAGTGGCTCATTTTCTTCCTATCAAAGAATCTATCACAAGAGCTCGCTTATGAGCTATACACCTCCAGATTGTCTCCTTGCACGGCATTCCACAAGTGATCTCTTGACTGCAAGATCTTTACCTCCAAGTTTTGGGATTCTTTCAGGCCATGGGCACCAACATCTGCTTCAAAGACAGCTTTCCATCCTCAAACAAGTGGCCAAGTCGAGCGAGTCAATCAAACTTGAAGATATGCTCGTGGCTTGTGTCATTTCCTTCGTATGAAGTGGAAGATTGTCTTCCATATGCCGAAGTTCTCCTACAACAACAGCTTCCGTTTAGTCCGGCAAGGCCCCATTCGAATTTTCTATGGCGTAGTGCCGACTTCTCTCAATTGGTCCGAGACAGTGTGAACAACTTGGCAATGACTTGATCTGCTGTCAAGAAATGTGCAAAGTCATTCGTGAGAATTCAAAGCCGCTAATCGCCAGAGTTAGCTATTATGATGATAAGCACCGTGGATGTGGCTTTTGAAATCGGAGACCATGTCTACCTCCGCCTCTCCAATGAAAGGCACTCGCCGCCTGCATCAAAGGAAGCTTGCCCTAGATACGTGGGTCCTTTCAAGATCATTGGCAAAAGAGGCGATCTCGCCATCAACTTGAGCTCCATCCAACTTCGCGAACGGCATGATGTGTTTCACGGTCACAGCTTCGCAAGTGCTTCAAGACTCCTCAACGCACTATCAACTTCAAGAAATTGACCTTCAAGAAGATCTCTTATCATGAGCACCCTGCTGCTATTCTTGAAGAAACCGAGCGCAAGACTCGCATGTCAATCAAATTCCTGAAAGTGAAGTGGTCACACCATTCCGACTGAAGCCACCCGGGAGCGAGGATCACCTCCGCCCGATATCCGAGTTCTTTCAGTCCAGATCTCGGACGAGATCCTCTTGTAGTGGTGGAGGTTGTAACACCCCGGATGTAACTTTCATATTTGTAACTCCAACTCTTGCCATTTTCGCATTGTGATATGATATTCCTCCGTGGTTGGGTTTTTTTCTCCTTTTGCATTTTGTCCATGTCATGCATTTCATATCATGTCATCATGTGCATCTCATTTGTATACGTGTTCGCCTTATGATTCCGAGCATTTTTCCCGTTGTCCGCTTTTGCAATCCGCACTCCTATGTCCCCCGGCGCCCCTTTACGCTTTTTCCGTGAGCGGTACTAAACTTTCTCGAATGGACCGAGGTTTGTCAAGTGGCCTTGTATACCACCGTAGACCACCGTCAAGTTTCGGTCATTTGAGCTCGCTTGGTACTCCAACGGTTAACCGCATTCTCGCAAAGGCCCTTTTAGTTGCAGCCCAACACCCCTTCAAAATAGTCCAATAACCCATCTAAGTCACTTCCATGCTCTCCGTCGCTCGATCACGACGTGGGCGAAACTACACCTCATTTGACTTCCTAGCTCCCTCTATGCCTATTTAAACACCTCCCTCCAACCGGCTTCTTCCTCCAAACCTAGCCTTCCTCCCTCCGCTGCACGGACACGTCCGCCGACGGTCCGGACAAACTCATACCATTTTGGCTAACTCCATGCTTTACATGTGGCTCCGCCACCACCATGGGTTTCGCCCAGTTCACATGGCCCTTCCTCGCCAAGTCAGCTGGCTGTCATGCGCTTCGAGCTCCGCTGGCTGGCTGCACATGGAGGCTTCTGCTGCCATTGCTAATTGGTCTGTCACTTGCCAGCCTCCGTCTGGTCTTCACGGCCGCTTCACGGCTGCCGCCCGCCGCGACTTCCCCGCGCTCTGGCCTCTCCTCCCTCCAGGTTCGCGAGCGTCATGCCATGTGATCGGGTCCGATCGATCTAGATCGACCTGAGGTTGACTTCTTCCTCACCATCTAAGCTTTTATTCGCTGATAAATTGTGGCATTTTCAACGATCATAACTTTGCATCCGTAGTCTGCTTCGCAAGGTGTAATATGTCAAATGTTCGCCTCAAGAGTAGATCATTTCATCTCATTGCATCATTTTCATTTGAGCTCATCTTGATGCCCAAATGCTGTTGAAGAGGGCTATGATGTTAGTTTTCGCTTTAATGTAACATGCACTTTTGTTATTTTTGCATGATTGATGTGTGCACCCTATGAATTTGAGTCCTACATGTGTTTTGTAATATGCCATGCCATCTTTCCAGGGTGTATGCCATGTATTTTGTGATCTATGTGGTGACTAGCACAAGCATGCAAACTAGGTGCCTCGATGTTGCTGATCAGCCCCTGCTTTGCCGATATTTTGATGCCATGTTAACTTGATGCTACCGAGAGATCCATGCATATTTTGAGATACTTCAGTAAGGATGTTTTGAACATATGGTTATGCTCTATCCATCCATGCCTTTGTTTGCAATTATGGAGTGCCATAGCTTGAGTCAATCGAGCTCTACTTTGCTATAAAATGTTTCCAGATTGTTTACATGTTATTCAATTTTGCCAAGGTTGTTGTGGTTGATCCGTATGCTATGATGTTGTTCTGCCATGTATGTCTTCTATGCCATGTCTTCTTGATGTATGTATGCTTAGTTTATCATGTAAGGCTCTGTAGTGAGTGCTTGAGCTCTTAAACATGCCTACTTGTTATCTGTTTTTGACATGCCATGTTGTGAATCTGTTAACTAAACTTCATGTATATTGACATGGGTGTTACTATATTTTCTCGATCCTTTTGGCTTATGGTCAGTGGGACTTTGTTCTATGCTTTGAGTAGATTCATGCCATGCCTTGTTTTGCTATTATAAGTTCCTGTAGCATGTTGTTTTCTTGCTCAACATTGCTACCTGATGCTGTTTTTTGCCATGTCCAGCTCGATATTTTTGCACTTTTGCCATGCTTGTTTGGACCTGTTATGATGTGATTTAGCCGTAGCTCGTTGTTCATCTTTTGTCAAGCATCTTGAGTAGATCATGCCATATACTTTGTTGGTACGCTTTGGGTGCATTAGCTTAATTTCTTGTTGCTTGCTAAGTGGCATCATGTCGTTAATGGCAGATTTGTGCCATTCTTGTTTTGTTTGTCATTTGCAAACCGCATCCGATTCCGTGATCTTTATATCGATTTCAACCGAAATCATCTCATCTTTCCAGCGCATACTTGGTTTGCCAAGTTGATGCCTGGTTCATCATTTTCCTTCCGAGCGCATATACGCATTGCATATCACATCTCGCATATCATGTCATGTTTTGCATCATGTTGCTTGTGCATTGCACCGTGATTTATTGTGGTTCCTTTGTTTGTGTTCTTGCTTGGGTAGAGCCGGAGACGAGTTCGTGAACGAGGAACCTGTTGAGAACGCCACGAGGATCAAGCTTTCGACAACTGAGAACATTGCGTGCAAGATGACCATACCTCAAATCACTTCTATCTTTGCTATGCTAGTTGCTCCTTTTGCTATGCCTATGCTATGGCCTATCACTTGCTATATCATGCCACCCATATTGCCATGTCAGCCCCTAACCATCCTTTCCTAGCAAACCGTTGTTTGGCTATGTTACCGCTTTTCTCAACCCTCTTATAGCGCCGCTAGTTGCGTGAAGATGAAGTTTGTTCCTTGTTGAACATGGAGATGTTGTTCCTTGTTGGAACATGTTTACTTGTTGGGGATATCACATATTTATCTGCTATAATTAATGCATCTATATACTTGGTAAAGGGTGGCTCTGCCTTATGCCCGGTGTTTTGTTCCACTCTTGCCACCCTAGTTTCCGCCATACCGTGTTATGTTCCTTGATTTCGCTCACACGGCAGTGATTTATGGACCCCTTGACAGCTTTGAATAAGACTCTCCAAAGAAGGCCCAACTTTGGTTTTACCATTTGCCACCTAAGCCTTTTTTCCGGTTTTCATGAGCCCGAGGGTCATCTTTTATTTAACCCCCCTAGGGACTTCAAGTTCTTCGAGTGCTGGCCCAAACGAGAGATCGCGGGCCACCACGGGAAACTCGAGGTTGGTTTTACTCAGAGGATGTCTCATCCGGATGTGCCCCGAGAACGAGATATGTGCAGCTCCTATCGGGATTTGTCGGCACAACGGGCGGCTTTCCTGGTCTTGTTTTATTGTCGTTAAATGTCTTGTAGTCCGGATTCCGAGATTGATCGGGTCTTCCAGTAGAAGGAATATCCTTCGCTGACCGTGAGAGCTTATAATGGGCTTGTTGGGACACCCCGCAGGTATTATCTTTCAAAGCCGTGCTCCGGGTTATGAGGCGATGGGAATTTGTTAATGTCCTGCCAGAAAACCCAAGTTGACTCTTTAAAATACACATCAATCGGTGTAACTGATGGTCTCTTCTCGCGGGTCCGGGAAGTGAACACGTGTTGGAGTTATGTCTACGAAGTAGTTCAGATCACTTGATCGATACTAGCTTCAATCGTGCTTTTGCTTCTCTTCTCGCCTCTTTATGTAATGTAGACACCATATATGCTAGTCGCGCTGCAGCTCCACCTTACAACTCGTCCTTCTATAAGCTTAAATAGTCTTGATCTCGTGTGATTGCCGAGTCCCTGTGACTCATAGATTCTACCAAAACAGCAGTGCCGACGATGCCAAGGTGACGAACCGAGCTCAAGGGAGTTCGATGAGGAACGTGGTCATTATGTGTCTTTTCCCGATGATCAGAGGGAGCTCATTGGGACGATCGGGATCTCGTAGCATTTGGGGTATCTTCTTTTATTTTGGTTCCGTAGTCGGACCTTGAGTGTAATCAATGATGGATGTTTATTTATATTGTGAAGTGGCGATCGAAGCCAACTATGTATCTGTTTCCTTATGTATTATATGGGTTGTGTGAAGATTACCTCACTATACATTGCTTTCAATGCGTTTCTAAGTCGTGCTTCGACATCGGGAGATATAGCCGATCGGGGCGCTATATGTTCTTGATTCCTTTCTAAGCAATAATTTTCTTCAAGATTCCTCAATTCGTGGAGCTTCGATCTATACAACTCGAACCTAAGACAAAAACGCTAGTGAAATTCTTCAAGACTCATCCGTCAAATTCTCAAACTTATTCTTTTGAAACCTTCCGAGAACGATATGACCTCTCCAAATTCCTCTCAACTATACTCTATTCATGTGTATTTCATGTCTGCTGTTGAATCACTAGGTTCTCATCAACTTAACTCATTTGCAGCGCTCTCAAGAAGTGTTGCATACATCTTCGAGAATTCCATTGTTCAAATTCTCACCAAGAAGAAAATGGCTGATGGTAAGAAGCCACGTATGTGGGAAAGAGGTCCGAGGTCAATACCGCCGAGATCCTCGATGACATATACAAGGATTATTGCACTCGATGAGGCCAAATTTGGCAAGGATACTAAGTTGACGGGACGGAGGGCTTTGTCAACTTAGTCAATATGCACGATTCTAGCTCCAAGGACTGCACGATGTCCATCAAACGGCCGTAGTGCTTCTTCAACCTCCTCGGTCTTCTTGCTCCAAATTACCAAACCAGCGCCATTGCAGGCTCGCGGCCCGCCTCCTGTGGGTCGGGCTATGATGCGGCGAGGCCTCACCGCCTCTACTACTCCCACCGCTGCCGTGCCATCCCTCTACTCACCCACACCTCGTTATTCTCATGCGCGACGGCAGCCTCACACCGCAGCTTAACAGTGAACCTCAGACTTTCTACGGCAGGCATCCATCGCCGCTGCCTTTCCCTGGCCCACAAGGGCCCCGCCCTAGGGCTCGCCGTCAGTCCACCACCCTGGTGTTTTCAAGGCGTGATCAACGTGGTCAAGGAACGCTTCCATCTGACATGGATCAGATGTGGAGAGGGTCATAATGGGTCCACGGCCGCAGAAGGAAGTGCCTCCTATTACGTGCAAAATAATTATTCCTCCACTCGACAACGGAGACCCACCGGACGGGCCACCATATTTCGCTAAAAAAACGCTTACCCCGGGTCAGCTGACCCACCAACTACACCTTCGCGACGCAAGGAAAAGCGTCGTGAAGAAAAACAAAACGACTACTCGACCGCTGGGACCCACTAGCTACATCTTCGCACGCAAGGAAGTGCGCCCCGCAAAAAAAATTCGCTCTCGATCACTGACCCACCACCTACATCTTCGCACACAAGGAAGTGCGCCCGCAAAAACGATTCGCCGACCGCTGACCCACTACCACATCTTCGCACGCATGAAGTGCGCCCAGAAAAAACAATTTGCCCCTCGATCGCTGGGACCCACCAGCTACATCTTCGCAGCCAAGGAAGTGCCCGATACGGACCCGGTCGGCGCACGAAGCGTTGTCATTCGGTCACAACGCAGGCGTACATACGATAGAGGCACCATGTTGTAGTAGAGGCGCCGCACGCAGTCGAGTAGAGGCACGCGCATAGCATGTACACGCACGCATAAACGTGACGGTGCAAGAAAGAAATACGCCATGTATTACATACGGGCAGGGTCTCGGCTTTACCACGCATAATGATATGGCTGGGTTTAACGAGAAACAGCGTCTGCCGTGTTCAAGGGGAGGCAATTAATGCGCCGTGTTCATGGGGAGGCAACGAATGCAACGTGTTCATAGGGAGGCAACGAACGCGCCGTGTTCATCGGGAGGCACCGAACGCGTGGGAGCCAACCGGTTGGACGGAACAAAAGATGGAACGAGGTTCGAGTATCGCGACAATAACGGAGGAAACGGACTCCACGCTCGAACGTCGAACCCGCTGATCGGGAGGGTGTACCCAAAACCAGAACGGCGAACTTCACCCTCCTACGGGGTCGAACGGGGTCATGTTGATCGCGGGGTGGCGCATCAAGAAAACGGACAAACGGACTCTCACGGTCGAAAATGGGGTCTCAAGACCGGAGGGTGTGCTTAACCGCCAAAACGGGATTTAAACGGACTTGTGTTGGGAGCGCCATGGTCAAAACGGGGTCCTGTTCATCGGGAGGGGAAGGCGATCAACCCATTCTCCAAGGGATACCGTTCATCTCCACCGCTGACCTCCTCCACCTCCATGGCCTACCGCTGACTTCCTCCAGCCTCCACTGGATCCTGCGCTTCCACCTCCACCGCACCGCCACTTCCACCGCCACTGCTCAACCACCCTCCACCGCCTACTATTCATCTAGCCCTTCACCGCTCAATGCTTATCCAGCACCACACCACGGGTCCTCGTTCAACCACCCTCCAACCGCCACCCTCCACCGCTTCATCGCTCATCCGCTCCACACCACGGGTCCCGCTCATCCGTGCAACGCCACCGCCACTCGCTCATCCAACCTCCCCGTTAACGCCACTGCTCATCCAATCGACCGCTTCGCTTAGCGCGCGCGAAGAGCGGGAATCGCTTATCGGGTTCGCGCAACAGCCATCATCGACCGCTTCGGTTCAGAATTCGTAGCCTACAGCGGCAATTTCTGTTCGCTTAGGAGCCCAACGCCCGCCGTTCGTTAGATCCAACGCCGCACACACGCTGCCAGCATTGCAGAGAGAATGCTGACCGCCGCCCCGACCTCCCACCATAACCGCAACTCCCCAAATTTTCTCCCTCGCTTCTACACACGGTTTTTTTCCATGGACGGCCCAAAGAATGTCTGCAGTCGCTGCCTCCTACTACCAGATTTAAAAGCCCATTTTCAATATGATTTTTGTCATAGAAGTAGAGCCCACCACATCTATGATGATACTGGTTTTGTCACAATTATCGCTATAGAAGTGTCATATGTATGATAGAAAAGATTCGCTCGCCCAAAATGTCACGGATGTGTCTTTTTTCTAGTGCATCCC
Organism: Aegilops longissima; assembly: GCA_021605205.1. Lineage (NCBI taxonomy): Eukaryota > Viridiplantae > Streptophyta > Magnoliopsida > Poales > Poaceae > Aegilops > Aegilops longissima. The sequence continues at coordinate 588,586,982 of CM038682.1, forward strand.
ATTTATAATACTTTATCTATTCACCCACTTCCATCTTACATGATCGCCACCTTCAAAGATGTGGGATACATATGTCAAGCGTAATGAGAAGGGTCAGGGGCACGCTCAATCCAATTTCTTCGGGCATACAGCTTTTCACTCCGCCTATAAATACCCTCTTTGCTCTCCTCACTTCGCTTTTACCTCCGCCGAGCTTCAAAACTCCAGCGCTACCGCTTACTTCATCACCATCGTGAGGAAGAGCTTACCACCTTCGACTGCCGCTGATCAGCTACTTGCTGCGGATTTATTCACTCGCCGCCGGGCCAGCTGTCTTCCTCTCCGCCGGTTAGGGCGTGAAGATCCGAATCCATTTAACTTCACATCTACACTTCCCAGCTTTGTCATGTTCTTCGCTGTGGTACTAAAAGTTACTTTTAACGCCTTTGATTCAAATGTTTTCTTGAAAATCTTCAAAGGTGTTTATTCTTCAAATCTTCACACACCGAACAACTCACATGTCATCTGTTCTCAGAACACCTCGGATGTAACTTTCCATATTTGTAACTCCAACTCTTGCCATTTTCGCATTGTGATATGATATTCCTCCGTGGTTGGGTTTTTCTTTCTTTTTGCATTTTGTCCATGTCATGCATTTTATATCATGTCATCATGTGCATCTCATTTGCATACGTGTTCGCCTTATGATTCCGAGCATTTTTCCCGTTGTCCGCTTTTGCAATCCGCAAGACTTATGTCCCCCGCCGCCCTTTTACGCTTTTTCCGTGAGCGGTATTAAACTTTCTCGGAATGGACCGAGGTTTGTCAAGTGGCCTTGGTATACCACCAGTAGACCACCGGTCAAGTTTCGGGTCATTTGGAGCTCTGCTTGGTACTCCAACGGTTAACCGCACTCTCGCAAAGGCCTCTTTAAGTTGCAGCCCAACACCCTTCAAAATAGTCCAATAACCCATCTAAGTCACTTCCATGTTCTCCGTCTCGATCACGATCGTGGGCAAAAACTACACCTCATTTGGACTCTCCTAGCTCCTCTATGCCTATTTAAACACCTCCATGGCCCAAACTGGTCTTCTTCCTCCCAAACCCTAGCCTTCCTCCTCCACACTTACACGTTCACGACGTCCGACGAGACTCCATCGGCCACTACCGCCAACCTGTGGCCGGTTCCACAAGCCCGCCTAAGCGTGGGCTCCTCCCTGCCTGGGTCAGTGCACACACACACGTCTGCTTTCGAGCCCAGGCTGAGGCGTCGACTTCACACGCACTGACCGGCCACTACAACACACCTGCCGGGCTTCTGGCCTGCCACACACATCTGGTCCGCCTTGGCCTCGCCAGCCTGCTCACTCACACGCCCTGCCGGGCGACTCTCGGCCGCCCCGCCTCTCCTCCCTGCCCGTAGCCTGACGAAGGGTCACACCATGGTCAAGATCGGGTCCGATCGATCTAGATCGGGACCCGAGGGTTGACTTTCTTCCCCTCAAATTCATCTAAGTTTTATTTCGTGATTAATTTGTGGCATTTTCAACGATCATAACTCTGCACCAGTAGCTCCGCTTGCGTGTAATATGTCAAAATGTTCGCTCAAGAGTAGATCATTTCATCTCATTGCATCATTTTCATTTGAGCTCATCTTGATGCCCGAAATGCTGTTGTTGAAGAAGGCTATGTGATGTTAGTTTCGCTTTTAACGTAACATGCACTTTTGTTATTTTTGCTATGATTGATGTGTGCACCCTATGAATTTGAGTCCTACATGTGTTTTGTAATATGCCATGCCATCTTTCCAGGGGTGTATGCCATGTATTTTGTGATCTATGTGGTGACTAGCACAAGCATGCAAACTAGGTGCCCCGATGTTGCTGATTTCAGCCCCTGCTTTTGCCGATATTTTGATGCCATGTTAACTTGATGCTACCGAGATCCATGCATATTTTGAGATACTTCAAGAAGGATGTTTTGAACATATGGTTATGCTCTATCCATCCATGCCTTTGTTTGCAATTATGGAGTGCCATAGCTTGAGTCAATCGAGCTCTACTTTTGCTACAAATGTTTCGCAGATTGTTTACATGTTATTCAATTTTGCCAAGGTTGTTGTGGTTGATCCGTATGCTATGATGTTGTTCTTGCCATGTATGTCTTCTATGCCATGTCTTCTTGATGTATGTATGCTTAGTTTATCATGTAAGGCTCTGTAGTGAGTGCTTTTAGCTCTAAACATGCCTACTTGTTATCTGCTTTTTGACATGCCATGTTGCTGAATCATTAACTAAACTTGCTATATTGACATGGGTGTTACTATATTTTCTCGATCCTTTTTGCTTATGGTCAGAAGGGACTTTTGTTCTATGCTTTGAGTAGATTCATGCCATGCCTTGTTTTGCTATTATAAGTTCCTGTAGCATGTTGTTTTCTTGCTCTGAACATTGCTACCGATGTTGTTTTTGCCATGTCCAAATTTCCGATATTTTTTGCACTTTTGCCATGCTTGTTTGGACCTGTTATGATGTGATTTAGCCGTAGCTCAGTGTTCATCTTTTGTCAAGCATCTTGAGTAGATCACAGCCATATACTTTGTTGGTACATTTGGGTGCATTAGCTTAATTTCTTGTTGCTTGCTAAGTGGTATCATGATGTTAATGGCAGATTTGTGCCATTCTTGCTTTGCTTGTCATTTGCAAACCGTGCATCCGATTCCGGTGATCTTTATATCGATTTCAACCGAAATCATCTCATCTTTCCAGCGGCATACTTGGTTTGCCAAGTTGATGCCTGGTTCATCATTTTCCTTCCGAGCGCATATACGCATTGCATATCACATCTCGCATATCATGTCATGTTTTGCATCATGTTGCTTGTGCATTGCAATTGCGTGATTTATTGTGGTTCCTTTGTTTGTGTTCTTGCTTTGGGTAGAGCCGGAGACGAAGTTCGTGAACGAGGAACCTGTTGAGAACGCTTACGAGGATCAAGCTTTGACCATACCCTCAAAATCTTCGCTATGCTAGTTGCTCGCTTTTTGCTATGCCTATGCTATGGATGCCTATCACTTGCTATATCATGCCACCCATATTGCCATGTCAGCCCCTTTAACCATCCTTTCCTAGCAAACCGTTGTTTGGCTATGTTACCGCTTTTCTCAAATTTCTCTTATAGCGCTTAGTTGCAGTGAAGATGAAGTTTGTTCCTTGTTGAACATGGAGATGTTGTTCCTTGTTGGAACATGTTTACTTGTTGGGGATATCACATATATATCTGCTATAATTAATGCATCTATATACTTGGTAAAGGGTGGAAGGCTCGCCTTATGCCTGGTGTTTTGTTCCACTCTTGCCACCCTAGTTTCCGCCATACCGTGTTATGTTCCTTGATTTCGCCTTACACGGTTGGGTGATTTATGGACCCCTTGATAGTTCGCTTTGAATAAGACTCTCCAAAGAAGGCCCAACTTTGGTTTTACCATTTGCCACCTAAGCCTTTTTTCCCCTGGTTTTCGCGAGTTCGAGGGTCATCTTTATTTAACCCCTCGACCAGTGCTCCTTCGAAAGTTGGTCTCAAACGAAAGTAGATCATGGGCCACCACGGGAAACTCGAGGTTTGGTTTTACTCAGAGGATGTCTCATCCGGATGTGCCTCGAGAACGAGATATGTGCAGCTCCTATCGGGATTTGTCGGCACAACCGGGCGGCTTTGCTGGTCTTGTTTTATTGCTGTCGAAATGTCTTGTAGTCCGGGATTCCGAGATTGATCGGGTCTTCCCGGTAGAAGGAATATCCTTCGCTGACCGTGAGAGCTTATAATGGGCTAAGTTGGGACACCCGCAGGTATTATCTTTCAAAGCCGTGCTCATGTTATGAGGCAGATGGAATTTGTTAATGTCCTGTAGAAAACCCGGTTGACCTCTTTTAAAATACACATCAATCAGGTGTAACCGTGATGGTCTCTTCTCGTGGGTCCGGAAGTGAACACGGTGTTGGAGTTATGTCCGACGTAAGTAGTTCAGATCACTTCTTGATCGCTACTAGCTTCACGACCGTGTTTTGCTTCTCTTCTCGCTTCTCTTTTGTAATGTAGCCACCATATATGCTAGTCGCTTGCTGCAGCTCCACCTTACAACTCTGTCCTTCCTATAAGCTTAAATAGTCTTGATCTCGCTGGTGAGATTGTTGAGTCCCCGTGACTCACAGATTCTACCAAAACAGTTGCAAAGTGCCGACGATGCCAAGGTGTGTGACGAACCGAGCTCAAGGGGAGTTCGACGAGGAACGTGGTCGCATTATGTGTCTTTTCCTGATGATCAGAGGAGCCCAGCTTGGGACGATCGGGGATCCGTGTGTAGCATTTGGGGTATCTTCTTTATTTTGGTTCCGTAGTCGACCTTGAGTGTAATCTGAATGATGGATGTTTATTTATGTATTGTGTGAAGTGGCGATCGTAAGCCAACTATGTATCTCTTTTCCTTATGTATTACATGGGTTGTGTGAAGATTACCTCACTTATGACATTGCTTTCAATGCGTTATGCCTCTAAGTCGTGCTTCACACGTGGGAGATATAGCCGCATCGAGGGCGCTATGTTGGTAATCGAGCCTTCTCGACTTAGGAGCCCCCTACTTGATTGTTTGTCATGCTTTTGAGTCTAGAATGGAAAATGTTTTGAGTCTTAGGATTATATATATCGAGAGTAGGATTCTTTTACTCCCCTCACCCTTCTGTCGCCTCGGTGAGGTCTCCCGACGAGAAGTTTTACTCTCTCTCTCAAATTTCACTAAAAAAATTTTTAGGATCACGGGTATCTTGGGATCGTTCGATGGTTTTGTGACGAGAACATTGTTCTTGGTGCCTCCCCGACATTTAGGGTTGTGGCAGTGTCCTGGGAGTTGAGCTCCGAGGTGTTGTCGCCACAATTTTATCGCTGCAGTTCGAATACCTGAGTTTTACCGACATCAAATCTCTTTTGTACAGCTTGTTGGTGAGATAACCCGATAACCCAAAGATCGGGCGAGCTCGAGTATTGCCATGACTCAGATAACGGATGCTTTTCAAGGTCGAGGTACATGATTTCAAGGTTTCTTGGTTATGTGTTGACGGATGGATACAAATTGGATCTAGGTATTGTTAGTTTGGGTGATATATTTTGTGTCCTCAGATCCCCAACACCAGATTGCATAACCGTAAAGTTTCGGAGTTTATAGGTGGGATTCAAGTAGTTCCTAGCATTTCTTCCCGCAGATATTTGGTTTGTGATGGGGTAATCCTTACCACTTATTTGTTCCAATTCTTACCTTTGTTATTTTTTTTTTCATCAACCCTTAATCAAGTGGCTTCTCACCTTAATGGACGGTGATGTTAACTTTGGAATTCATTCGCTCATTCTTGTTTGAATGTTTATTGTGAAGACTATATGTTGCAATTTCTATCCGTTGATTCTACTTGACTATTTGTCTATCAAGTGCTAACGGATGTCACCCTCTTCAGATGGCTCGCCAACGCTGCCGAATCCGAACGGAATGATGGGAATCACGAACCTCCACCTCCACCTCCGCCTCCCGAGGCCTGGCAAGCTATCATGGCAGCCACCAATGCCAATGCTCGATGATTTTGCAGCTCTTGCAAGAGCGCACTCAAGGGCAAGGCAAATCAAGGAAATCAAGGTCAAGGCAACAACCAGCCGTGACTTTGCTACTCTCAGCCGGGCCTCGCTAATCAGCCAAGTCTTTCAGCCAGGTCGAGGCCACAACGACGCCGACGATTGGCTTGTGGACATCTGCAAACATTTTGAATGTAGCAATGTCGACCGAGGACTTTGTCAAGTTTGCATCATTTCAACTCAAGGACCAAGCTGCCGAGTGGTACCAAGAATACAAAGATTCCAGAGGAGGTCGTGGTCATTACCGGGATGAGTTCCGCCGAGATTTCGAGCTCACCACATTCAAAAGTGTTGTTGAGAGCAAGCGTGAGGAGTTCCGCAATCTCAAGCAAGGCAACATGTCCTGTATCAATACAATATCCAGCCTCCAAACTCGCCGCTTTGCTAAGCAAGACGCCCCGATGAAAAGAGTATGATCTATCAATTCAGAGGTGGTCTCGAGAGAAGATCTGCAATTAGCTCTTGTGCTTTTTGAGCCGAAAAGTATGATGAATTCTACAACATGGCATCAAGCAAGAAGCTGCCCAGCTCAAATGTGAGGCTTCTAAGAAGAGAATCAGGATGCAGTCAGTCTTCTTCTTCCTCTCAAGTGGCAGCTCAGCTAAGCAGCATGCTTGAGTTTCAGTTCTTTACCTCCTCCTCCTCCTCCTCCGCTCACATCCTTATCAGCAGAAGAACTCAGTGGCCGTGGATCTTCCCACCCACCCAACCCAAAGGCTATCGTAACAAGTCTAATTCTCAAGCTCCAAGGTCAAGTGCTCCTTACCACCGTCCGCCTCCTGAGGTGACTTGCAACAAGTGTCACAGAAGGTCACTATGCTAACAAGTGCTTCAACCAAAGGCGCCTTCCGCCTCCTCCTCCCGTGAAATCTTCCAAAGAATGCAAAGGTCAAGCATAATCCCAAGTCTGCAAAGGTGAATATGATGAATGCAGCTCAAGCAGAGGAATCTTCCGATGTGATAATGGGTAATCTCTTAGCTAATGATATTCCCGCAAAGTCTTATTTGATACTGTGCATCGTGATTCTTTCATGTCATATCCTTTTGCATCAAGCACAATGTTGACACAGTAGATTTTGTCCAAAGTTATGCAAGTTGTTTCTCCGGAAAGCTTATGACTTCTAGTTTGTTGTTCTAATGTCTCTATCAAGATGGGCGACTATAGATTTCTGCTAAACCAATTGTCCTTGGTGACTCGGATATTGATCTTATTCTCGAATGGATCGGCTTTCAAAGCACAAAGCTCAGCTTGATTGTGCTGCCAGTGAAATTCAATTGACTCACTCTTCTAATGATGTGATCATCTATGCCGCCGTGATGAAACCATTCGTTGTTTTCTCTCAATGAGAAGGGCGAATTGATGCTATCTCTCGATTCCAATAAGCTTAGAGTACCAAGATGTCTTTCCGTAAGAGCTTCCGGTATGCCTCCTCATCGCCAGCTTGAGTTCAAGTATCGATCTTGAGCCCGCATCGAACTCCGCTTGCAAGCGCCCATACAAGCTTGGACCTCGATGAGCTGAAGGAATTGAAGAAGCAGCTCGATGAACAAGAGCGTCTGGTTTGATCGACCGAGTTCATCTCCTTGGGGTTGTGGTGTTCTTTTGTCCGAAGAAGGATGGCACGGACCGACTTTGCATCGACATCGCCCATTGAATAAGAAGACTATCAAGAACAAGTATCCACTTCCCAACATCAATGAGCTTTTCGAGCAACTCAAAGGTGCTAAAGTGTTCTCCAAGCTTGACCTTCAGATGGGTTATCATCGATTCAGATTCGTGAACAAGATATTCCCAAGACAAAGATTCGTAACAAGCTTTGGTTCTTATGAATATACCGTCATGTCTTTCGCCTTCAAATGCTCCTCCAACATTCTCTCAATGATGAACTTCATCTTCAACCCCTACACCAATGAATTCGCCTTGGTCTATCTTGATGATATTTTGGTCTTCCAAGAATAAGAAGGATCATGCCAAACATTTGCGATTGGTGCTAGACAAGCTCGTAGAGTATCAATTTATGCTAAGTTCTCCAAATGTGAATTTTGGCTTGATGAAGTGCTTTATCTTGGTCATATCATCTCCGCTAAGGGCATCGCATTAATCCCGAGAAGGTGTCCGCAGCTGTGAATTGGGAACCTCCTCGTAATGTCAAGCAGCTCCGCAGCTTTTCTTGGTCTTGCAAGCTATTGTCAAGATTCGCTGAGAACTTCTCCAAGATTGCAAAGCCTCTTTCCAACCTCCTCCAAGCATGTGAAGTATGTCCGGTCTCCCGAGTGTGACGTTGCTTTCAATACTCTCAAAGAGAAACTCGTCACAGCTCCCTGCCTTGACTCCTCCCGATGAATCCAAGCCATTCAAGTTTTCTCGTGATGCTTCTTCAAGGTCTCGTGCTGTGTTAATGCAAGAGAAGAGAGTTGTGGCTTATACCTCTCGCACTGAAGCTCAACGAAAAGAACTACCCCACTCACGATCTTGAGTTGGCGGCTTGTCCATGCATTGATAACATGGAGACATCTCTTGTTGGGAAGGAAAGTGGACATTTTCACCGATCACAAGAGTCTCAAGTATATCTTCACTCAACCCAACCTCAACCTCAAAAGTGCACTCGATGGGTCGAAATGATTCAAGAGTACAACCCAAGTATTGAATATACCCGCAAGGCCAATGTCATTGCAGATGCTTTGAGCAGAAGGCTTATCGCAATGCTTAATCCTCAAGCCCTTCCAACCGGATCTTTGTGAAGCTTTCCGCAAGCTGAATCTTCAAGTTGTTCCTCAAGGCTTTCTTGCCAACCTCATAGTCTCTCCTACTTTGGAAGATCAGATTCGGAGGCTCAACTTCGATACCATGGTGAAAAGGTGAAACGTGGTATCGACAAGGGCATTTCCAAGTACAAGTGCTTCCACATTGATGACAAAGATACTCTTTTCTTCGAGGACCGGATTGTGGTTCCTAAGGGTGATCTACGAAAGTCATTATGAACGAGGCACACATTCGCTTCTATCCATTCATCCCGAAGTACGAAGATGTACCAGACCTCAAGCAAGTATATTGGTGGACTCGAATGAAGCGAGAAATTGCTCAATTCGTGAATGAATGTGATGTCTGCAGAAGAGTGAAAGCAACACCAACGACCAGCTGGTCTCCTCCAACCTCTTGCTATTCCGTAATGGAAGTTTGATCATATTGAAATGGACTTCGTGACTGGATTTCCAAAGTCCAAGCGTGGAAATGATGCTATCTTCGCTTGTCATTGACAAGCTTACTAAAGTGGCTCATTTTCTTCCTATCAAAGAATCTATCACAAAGAGCTCAAGCCATGAGCTATACACCTCCAGTGATTGTCTCCTTGCACGGCATTCCACAAGTGATCTCTTCACTGCGGGCAGCATCTTTACCTCCAAGTTTTGGGATTCTTTCAAGGCCATGGGCACCAACATTCTGCTTTCAAGACAGCTTTCCATCCTCAAACAAGTGGCCAAGTCGAGCGAGTCAATCAAATCCTTGAAGATATGCTCGTGGCTTGTGTCATTTCCTTCGGTATGAAGTGGGAAGATTGTCTTCCATATGCCGAAGTTCTCCTACAACAACAGCTTCCGCGAAGTTCGCAAGGCCCCATTCGAAATTTCTATGGCGTAAAGTGTCGACTCTCTCAATTGGTCCGAGACAGTGAACGCCAACTTCTTGGCAATGACTTGATCACGTGGTCAAGAAATGTGCAAAGTCATTCGTGAGAATTCAAAGCCGCTAATCGCTACCAGAAGAGCTATTATGATGATAAGCACCGTGATGTGGCTTTTGAAATCGGAGACCATGTCTACCTCCGCCTCTCCAATGAAAGGCACTGCCGCTCGTATCAAAGGGAAGCTTGCCCTAGATACGTGGGTCCTTTCAAGATCATTGGCAAAAGAGGCGATCTCGCCTATCAACTTGAGCTTCCATCCAACTTCGCGAACGCACGATGTGTTTCACGGTCACAGCTTCGCAAGTGCTTCAAGACTCTCGAACGCACTATCAACTTCAAGAAATTGACCTTCAAGAAGATCTCTTATCATGAGCACCCTGCTGTTATTCTTGAAGAAACCGAGCGCAAGACTCGCAACAAGTCAATCAAATTCCTGAAAGTGAAGTGGTCACACCATTCCGACCGAGAAGCCACCTGAGCGCGAGGATCACCTCCGTTCAATATCCGAGTTCTTTTCAGTCCTAGATCTCGGACGAGATCCTCTTGTAGTGGTGGAGTGTTGTAACACCCCGGATGTAACTTTCCATATTTGTAACTCCAACTCTTGCCATTTTCGCATTGTGATATGATATTCTCCGTGGTTGGGTTTTTTCTTTTTGCATTTTGTCCATGTCATGCATTTCATATCATGTCATCATGTGCATCTCATTTGCATACGTGTTCGCCTTATGATTCCGAGCATTTTTCCCGTTGTCCGCTTTTGCAATCCGACTCCTATGTCCCCGGCGCCCCTTTTACGCTTTTTCCGTGAGCGGTACTAAACTTTCTCGGAATGGACCGAGGTTTGTCAAGTGGCCTTGGTATACCACCGTGACCACCGTCAAGTTTCGGTCATTTGGAGCTCGCTTGGTACTCCAACGGTTAACCGCGACTCGCAAAGGCCTTTTAAGTTGCAGCCCAACACCCTTCAAAATAGTCCAATAACCCATCTAAGTCACTTCCATGCTCTCCGTCTGCTCGATCACGATCGTGGGCGAAAACTACACCTCATTTGACTCTCCTAGCCCCTCTATGCCTATTTAAACACCCCCATTCCAAATCCGGGTCCAACCCTCCAGCCCTAGCCTTTCCTCCCGGACAAAGGCCGACATCACGGGACGTCCGGACGAACCTCAACACGCAATTTGCCAACTGCACTGCACGTGGTTTGCCACATGACGCTCACCTGCCATGCGGGTTCAACAGTTCGCCTGGCCGCCTCCTCTGCCTGCCACGCTGCCAAGTCTGCCCGCGGCCGCGGCCGCCCACTGGCAGCGCTGGCTGCCACATCGGCCGCCACTGCTGCCGACTGCGGCCCGCCTGCGCTCTCCGCCTGCTTCGCCACGGCCACTCGCCGGCCGCCTCCGCCACTGGCTCGCCTCTGCCGGCTTCCGCCTTCCTCCTCCTCCTGCCCAGCTCATGAAGCTGCTCGCTCTCGCCAGATCGGGTCCGATCGATCTAGATCGGGATCCGGGTTGACTTTTTCCCTCAAAATTCATCTAAGTTTTTATCTCCTGATAATTTTGTGGCATTTTCAACGATCATAACTTTGCATCCGTAGCTCCGCTTCGTGCGTGTAATATGTCAAAATGTTCGCCTCAAGAGTAGATCATTTCATCTCATTGCATCATTTTCATTTGAGCTCATCTTGATGCCCGAAATGCTGTTGGAAGAAGGCTATGTGATGTTAGTTTCGCTTTCAATGTAACATGCACTTTTGTTATTTTTGCTATGATTGATGTGTGCACCCTATGAATTTGAGTCCTACATGTGTTTTGTAATATGCCATGCCATCTTTCCAGGGTGTATGCCATGTATTTTTGTGATCTATGTGGTGACTAGCACAAGCATGCAAAGTAGGTGTCCGATGTTGCTGATTTCAGCCCTGCTTTGTTGATATTTTGATGCCATGTTAACTTGATGCTACCGAGAGATCCATGCATATTTTGAGATACTTCAGTAAGGATGTTTTGAACATATGGTTATGCTCTATCCATCCATGCCTTTGTTTGCAATTATGGAGTGCCATAGCTTGAGTCAATCGAGCTCTACTTTTGCTATAAAATGTTTCCCGCAGATTGTTTACATGTTATTCAATTTTGCCAAGGTTGTTGTGGTTGATCCGTATGCTATGATGTTGTTCTTGCCATGTATGTCTTCTATGCCATGTCTTCTTGATGTATGTATGCTTAGTTTATCATGTAAGGCTCTGTAGTGAGTGCATTGAGCTCTAAACATGCCTACTTGTTATCTGTTTTTGACATGCCATGTTGCTGAATCTGTTAACTAAACTTGCTATATTGACATGGGTGTTACTATATTTTCTGATCCTTTTGGCTTATGGTCAGTAAGGGACTTTTGTTCTATGCTTTGAGTAGATTCATGCCATGCCTTGTTTTGCTATTATAAGTTCCTGTAGCATGTTGTTTTCTTGCTCTCAACATTGCTACCGATGCTGTTTTTGCCATGTCCAAATGATATTTTTTGCACTTTTGCCATGCTTGTTTGAACCTGTTATGATGTGATTTAGCCGTAGCTCAGTGTTCATCTTTTGTCAAGCATCTTGAGTAGATCACTGCCATATACTTTGTTGGTACGCTTTGGGTGCAGTAGCTTAATTTCTTGTTGCTTGCTAAGTGGCATCATGCTGTTAATGGCAGATTTGTGCCATTCTTGTTTTGCTTGTCATTTGCAAACCGTGCATCCGATTCCGTGATCTTTATATCGATTTCAACCAAATCATCTCATCTTTCCAGCGGCATACTTGGTTTGCCAAGTTGATGCCTGGTTCATCATTTTCCTTCCGAGCGCAGATACGCATTGCATATCACATCTCGCATATCATGTCATGTTTTGCATCATGTTGCTTGTGCATTGCACCGTGATTTATTGTGGTTCCTTTGTTTGTGTTCTTGCTTTGGGTAGAGCCGAGACGAGTACGTGAACGAGGAACCTGTTGAGAACGCCACGAGGATCAAGCTTTCGACAACTCGAGAACATTGCGCAAGATGACCATACCTCAAATCACTTCTATCTTTGCTATGCTAGATGCTCGCTTTTGCTATGCCTATGCTGCGATGCCTATCACTTGCTATATCATGCCACCCATATTGCCATGTCAGCCCCTAACCATCCTTTCCTAGCAAACCGTTGATTGGCTATGTTACCGCTTTGCTCAGCTTCTCTTATAGCGCTGCTAGTTGCAGAAGATGAAGTTTGTTCCTTGTTGAACATGGAGATGTTGTTCCTTGTTGGAACATGTTTACTTGTTGGGGATATCACAATATATATCTGCTATAATTAATGCATCTATATACTTGGTAAAGGGTGGAAGGCTCGGCCTTATGCCTGGTGTTTTGTTCCACTTTTGCCACCCTAGTTTCCGCCATACCGTGTTATGTTCCTTGATTTCGCTCTCTTACACGGTTGGGTGATTTATGGACCCCTTGACAGTTCGCTTTGAATAAGACTCCTCCAGAAGGCCCAACTTTGGTTTTACCATTTGCCACCTAAGCCTTTTTTCCCCTGGTTTTCGCGAGCCCGAGGGTCATCTTTATTTTAACCCCCTGACCAAAGGTTCTTCGAGTGCCGCCCAAACGAGTAGATCATGGCACCAACCACGGAAACTCGAGGCTTGGTTTTACTCAGAGGATGTCTCATCCGGATGTGCCCCGAGAACGAGATATGTGCAGCTCCTATCGGGATTTGTCGGCACAACGGGCGGCTTTGCTGGTCTTGTTTTATTGTCGTCGAAATGTCTTGTAGTCCGGGATTCCGAGATTGATCGGTCTTCCGTAGAAGGAATATCCTTCGCTGACCGTGAGAGCTTATAATGGGCTGTTGGGACACCCCGCAGGGTATTATCTTTCAAAGCCGTGCCCGCGTTATGAGGCGATGGGAATTTGTTAATGTCCGTTGTAGAAAACCCGTTGACCTCAATTAAAATACACATCAATCACAGGTGTAACCGTGATGGTCTCTTCTCGGAGTCCGGGAAGTGAACACGGTGTTGGAGTTATGTCTGACGTAAGTAGTTCAGATCACTTCTTGATCGCTACTAGCTTCACGACCGCGTTTTGCTTCTCTTCTCGCCTTTTTGCGTAATGTAGCCACCATATATGCTAGTCGCTGCTGCAGCTCCACCTCACAACTCTGTCCTTCCTATAAGCTTAAATAGTCTTGATCTCGCTGGTGTGAGATTGTTGAGTCCCCGTGACTCACAGATTCTACCAAAACAGTTGCAGTTGCACGATGCCCAGCAGGTGACGAACCGAGCTCAAGTGGGAGTTCGACGAGGAACGTGGTCATTATTATGTGTCTTTCCCGATGATCGTGAGTGGAGCTCAGCTTGGGACGATCGGGATCCGTGTAGCATTTGGGGTATCTTCTTTTATTTTGGTTCCAGAGTCGGACCTTGAGTGTAATCTGAATGATGGATGTTTATTTATGTATTGTGTGAAGTGGCATATCGAAGCCAACTATGTATCTCTTTCCTTATGTATTACATGGGTTGTGTGAAGATTACCTCACTTATGCACATTGCTTTCAATGCGGTTATGCTTCTAAGTCGTGCTTCGACATCGCGGGAGATATAGCCGAGATCGGGTATGTTATATGTTCTGATTCCTTTCTCTTGCCAATAATTTTCTTCAAGATTCCCAATTGTGTGGAGCTTCATCTATACAACTCGAACCTAAGACAAAAAACGCTTAGTGAAATTCTTCAAGACTCATCTCGTCAAATCCTCAAACTTATTCTTTTTGAAAAACCTTCTCCGAGAACGAGATATGACCTCTCCAAATTCCTCTCAACTATACTCTATTCACAGGTTAATTTCATGTCTCTGTTGAATCACTAGGTTCTCATCAACTTAACTCATTTGCAAATGCCTTTCTAAGAAAAGTTGCATACATCTTCGTGAGAATTCCATTGTTCAAATTCTCAGCAAATGAAGAAAAATGGCTGATGGTAAAGAAGCCACGTATGGGTGTGAAAGAGGTCTCGAGGTCATCATCGCTGGAGATCCCTCGATGACATATACAAGGATTATTGCACTCCTGATGAGGCCAAATTTGGGCAAGGAGGATGAAAAATCAGCGCAAGGTGCTACATACAAAGATAGAGAGGAGATGGGCACGGAGTGGAGGAGTACAGACATGTAACTCCAAGCATATGAAGAAATCTCTCTCAACCTCCATGCCTAAGACCTCCTTTGGCACCGGCCACTATTAGGCATCCCACCGCCAAGCACGGAGAGTATTCCGATGAATGGGCAGCGCCAAGCCAACCGGGTTAAACAGAAAAAGAAGTGAAGTGAGGAAATTTAATGAAGACTTCACGTCATTGCTATACTGCTGTTGAGGCTCTCTCGGCAAGCGTTTCCAAGAAGGAATAGAAGTCGCCAAGCCAAGTGTTTAATTTCAATGCCCCTCACTTCGCCAGATTCTTCAAAGTCCTCACTGCAAATTCTCAAACCGCCTTACCTCTTCAAGTCCTCATCGGAGCAAAGTCCTCAAATGCTTCCCCACTAAACTTCTCTCGCATGTGCATCTCGGCCACGCAAAAGTACTACGCATCTCAATTGCCTCAGAGTCATGAAGTTCCTCAGTGTACTAAATACCCTTCAACCGCCCTCTCTCGTCGAAGAAAAGGCCACCGCTGACAGCTTCCCACCAAGTCCTCACAAGAAGCACGTCTTTCAAGTGCCATCCGATGATGACGAGGCTGATGATGAAGAACTTGCCAAAATCATCGAGAAGCAGGCCAGGCGTTAGAGCCAAAGGCAGCAATGTGCCAATGATATCGATCCGGTTGATCCTAGATTTCATCGATCTATGGCATAAGGATTCAACACACCTTGCCGGAGATGAACCTCACTCCGGTCAAAGTCATGTTTTGACTACCTTCATTGAAGAAGAGAAATGGAAATATGAAGAAGGAAGAAGAGTGAAGAAAACGCAGACAAGAAAGAGCGCTTTTGAGGGAAAACGCTCAAGCTTTCCTCAACAACTCGCTGCCTTACAAGCTGAGATCAAGCAACCGAGTGATGAATTTGATCGCATTATGCGATCGGGCTTGGAGCCAAAGTCGATTTGTGAAGATTACCGAAATTCACTTCAAAATTTGCAGCCCCAACGCAAAAGAAAACTTAGGGCGATGACCGTGCCCAT